>VYZQ01068103.1:7035-28252 GCA_013400655.1 Mystacornis crossleyi | reverse complement strand
TTCACATTAGGTGCATACTATTACATGCATGATTACAAAACAGTTTATGTAAGTACAGTTTCATGCAAATAGATGAGCAGCATGGTAACAGTCAAGCTGACGCTTTACATTTGACTTTTCGTAATAGGGTAGGATAAGGGACAGCATTTCTCTGCGTACCACAGGAGCTTAAAAAGGCCCCCCAGGAGGTCGATATGAGATCTCAGGTACTTGGAAACTACAGTGCTTTGCAAGTGTATTCCAGGGAAAAAGTAACTTGGCTGAGACAGTGCATCTGTCTTGAAGGCTCTTGAAGAAATATAATCATTAAGTATGGAAAAGACCTCTGAGATCATTAAGTCCAACTGTTGCATGGCCATGTCCAGTCTAAATCTACCCTCTTGCCGTTTCGAATCATTGCCTCTCATCCTGTCACCACACGCCCTGATAAGAAGTCTTTTTCCATCTTTCTTGTAAGCTCATATCTTTCTTTTCCAAATGTAAGACTCTGAGATTTATTGTCTTGGACATCTGAGATTGAATAGCTATCACAAGTAAAGAGAAAAAACTGGAAATTCTGTAATGATTCTAGTGGTAAGAGTATCTGTCTAGAGTAAAAACCTGATTAGTACGGTGAGAAACCCTTCCAAGTTGCTAGTATTGTTTGAGCCCCAGTTTGATTTGTGTTAGGGAGAGTGGCCACATTGTTGCACTGTAACATCAAATTCTTTCTTGCTTTTGCCTGTACATGTTTGAGTGCTTTTGTGATCTTTCTGTTTTGCCTTTGTCTCTGAAACTTGCATTATTTCTGCAAAGTGAGGAAGTTTCACTGGAGAACTGGACTGTGTCCTCGCTCCATGCAAAGCTAGCTGTTAGTCTTGTGATGATGACACTGTCCTGAGGTGTGGAGTCCTGATTCTGGACTGTGGAGGTTGCTTACCTCACTAGTAACACATAGAGGAAAAGAGGTGGCCTTTGGCCTAGAGTAGAAGAAAAAAAGTAATACCCTTCAGGTTTTGGTGAGTTTTTGGCCATTTCAAGTGTTTATTTCAAGGTAGAAGGAAAATATTTTAATTGGGTGTCATAAATGTCAAACACTGTGCAGTGAAAGAGCATGGCCTGTCCTGTGAAGAAGTGGTTTGGCTTGATGTAGTTCAGAAGGCAAAGGCATGTAGAGCAGGTTTTTGGCCTTTGTGCATGTCTTCAGATTTGGCAAGTTTTTTGGTGTCATTTATAATTCAAAGACTGCATGGTTTTGCTGGAATTTTTGTTTATTTGTCTGTTGGTGGGACTTGTTATAGACTTCCTATGTTTGTTTTAGCAAACAAAATCTGTCTGTGAAAATCTAAGTAATCTTCATTTTTACAGTTTGCTCTTGTTCATTTTGGATTTCCACAGAGAGGCATTAAAGAGACAGCATATTCTTGGCATAATACCTTCTCCACTTTTTCTTCCTTCAGTCATAAGATTTAAGCATGTAACAACACAGTTTACTTGATAAACTTACTTGAGCCGCTCCCTGAACAATACGTTCTTACAGTAATACGCTTTTTTAGTAAACTGAGCTATTGATGGAGTTTAGTCTGAAAGTATGAGAATAGGGTGAAGTGGCAAGAGTGATTGGCAGTAGAGTTCTGGATGTTTCTTCTACTTCAGACGTTTATTATGACCAGGAAGTGTTTGGCTTAGATACAGACTGATAAACAGGGCTTTTTTTTCCTGGGTTCTTGCCGCACCCTTATTTCTCTAACATCTTTACGGTATTAGAATACGCTTTACTGCAGAAAAAAAATTTTTAACCCCTCAGTGTATAAGGAAATGAGCAAGTTACCATGGGATGAGGTATATTTGTTGTGGTTTAAAAGCAAGAAGATTACCAGTAGCCAGTAGAACAAGTAAATTATCACTAGTCTAGATCAACTCTAGTGTTTTCTATAGGGTTGCTATGGTTAGCCTGTGTCAAAAGGAACGTCATGTTCTTAGCAAGGCCTTGTGTAATAGTTGGCATGAATGTCCTGTAGACACTGTATTATACTCATAGCATTACCACATCATAATTACTAGATAATCAGACAACAACAAAAAGGAATTTTTGTCTCCAGTTTTGATTACATGGCCTAGAATTCCTCTATGAGGATGGTGGATTATAGAGATTTTTAACTGGATTGTCTTACTGCATTCATACTTTCCACATCCCAGTATATCCCTGCAAGTTTTAAACTGCTTAAATATTCATTATGTTAACTTAGCTTGTCAAGCACTGAACAGCAAAGGAGTCGATTAATACCTGTATTGTTCTTTGTGATATTGTTGTATTACTCAAAAGGGCTTTTACTTGTTCTTTTGATTATGGATGAGGTTAGATGCAGAAAACGTTGATCTCGAAAGTAATGTGGCTGTTGTTTTGTGTCCTGTGTAAAAAGTGTCTGTCCGCTTCCCTGCTTTAACTGCTGCCTTAAACTTATCCGCTGCTGTGGGGTTCAGACTGGTAACGTTGGTTAGCGAAGAACAGCTCTGCTTTCTGACACTTAGAGATTTGTTTGCGAGGGGACGAGGGTGTTTCTGTTTAGTTTTAGGCAACAGGCTTCTTTCTGTGAAGTATGTTTAAAGGATGTGGAAAAGAGAAAGTAGCAGTCAAAACCGCTCTTCAGAGGGTGATGGTTTTGCTATCTGTTGCTGGGATTTCTTGCGGCCCCAGGCTGCTTTTGTGAAATAGCATGGCAGGGAAGACCAGAATGAAGAAGGGTCAGATGATTTGAGTATGTCTGCAAAGCATGTGGAGAGCTCTGCAGTGAGTCTTTGAGCATGTTCTGTTCATGCTGCCAGGAGCCAGCAGCCATATGTAGTAGGCAGGCACCCGAACACATGGGACTCCACATGCCTGGGCGTCCATGCCGTGATCTGATGCTCTCTTAAGTGGCTTAATACATCACCAGGCACACTTGTGCAGCCTGCTTGTACTCTGCCTGCCAGCACTGCTGGGACATGGGCAGGCCAGGCTTCTGTGCCTCTGGGGTTACCTTGAAGTGTAGATGGGGTCTTTGTCTGAATGCCTGCACTGGACTTGCACCAGTACAGAATCCTCTTACTTGGTCCTCTGTCCCTCTTGAGGAGTTGCTCGGGGACAGCAGCAATGTACTGAGTTTCATGCAAGTTGCACAGGCAGTAGTTCTGAAGTGCACGTTTTTCCTGCTTATCCACATATGTAACGGAGGTTACGATACGAGAATTTGTGTGTGTGAAAGGTTTTGTAAAGTCAAGAAGTTTTTGTACAGATGTTCTCAGCTATGGTGAACTGCTGCTGAAGTAGTATGTGGTAGTCCTAGAGAAGACTTAACAATTTCTCTGATGTTTTTTGGTCGTCTGATTTAGACAACTTTGCTGGTAGAACACAGTCAGAAGTGAGGCTAAATTTACCTTCCTCAACATATATAGTAATGGAATATGGTTTTCATTTTTCCTTCATTTTCTGCCAATAGGAAGGAAAATTTTATTGAGGATGCTGAAGGGATAGTGACTCAACACACTGTTTACATGAGTGGACTGAACTACAGAAAGCATTTCTCGGGACAAGAGGATGAGGAGATTGTGCAGATGGTGTGAGCAGGCTGCAGAAGTTCAGTACAAGCAGTAGCAGTGTTGATCCTGACAGGATGTGATGCTGGGAAAGAAACCTCATCTGTATGCCAAAATGTCTGGGAAAGAATTTGGTTTGCATCCACCTGTTTTTGAGCATACCATAGTAATTCTTAATGCTTGATTTTTCTGATAGGTAGAATAGTTAGAGATGGGCAGAGATTTCCTTGTATAAATGGCTTTTTTTAAATTAGAACTGACTTTTTAAAAGTAGAAGCAAAGCTACGTTGCCGTTCTAACATCTTGTCCTGAAACGGAGGCACTTCACTGTTAAATAACACCTCCAATTTATTGTAATTGAAGCCTGGGAGACAAGATGAAGTGGTGAGGATGTCCAGTACTTTTCTTTTTTCTTGGTTTCATTTCCTATCCTCCTTATTCCTTGCAGCTTTTGTATCTTAGTACAGTTTTTGTTCTTGACCTTATTACATGTGCTTTTATGTTTCTGCTTAGTTTCTTTAATTGTACCAAGATCTTCAGCATATAAAGCACTTACTTGATTTCAATTTCATCTCTGCCATGGGTTCTTCTGTGACTTGGGCTCTTATTTCAGTACTAATACATCCAACTCCTAGGACAAGTACATTGTGTTTGTTAGGCTGCTGTGCTTTTTGAAGTGTATTATTGATGCGATGGGGACGAGAATTTATTTGGCACAGCATCTTCCAGAGGAGGACTTTCATTCTGATGAAATTTTGGATAGCAAAATGGGTGTGAACTACAGGAATGTCTAAAGGGCAGCATTCACCTGGAACTACTGTAAATGCAATACCCCATGGTGAAAGTCTGTCCTTTTTCTTAAGGGAGAGGAGTAGAAGATATGCAAATATACTGCTTAATGGGGATGTCAACAAATACTGAAGTATTGAGATACTTTTAAATCTAGTTTCACCTATAATAAAGGTGAAATATATGACTGCATGACGGCACATGATAATTTTTCCCTCCTTTCTGTGACAACACTTGGCAACCTCAAATGTATAATTTTTGTCATTTTTTTCAAAAGGGGCAAGAGTTGACATGCAAATATTAGAGTTCTGGCTATTGATGTTGTGCTTAATTGTCTCTTCAGTTCCACTCGGGAAGAGAAGAGCATTTTCTGGTTATGAAGAAAATAAGGTGGTTTTTTAATTCGCACTGCATAGAAGTAATTTTATATACCTTTAAGAAGGCACCTTTTTTAAGACTGCAAGCTGGAAGGAAGGAGGTCTAGAAATTACCATGGGGCATGTGAAGGAGATGGTGTTTAGTGTCTTTACAAGATGTCTCAGCACAGGCTGCCTTTTTTTTTATGGCAAATACCCAACCTCTTGGCAATTAAACTTGGTTCTGGGCCAAGTCTCTTCTTCAAGGTGAAAGAGTGAATTTGAGAGACAGTTTCTCTTAGCTCTTGGGGATGATTGGTTCAGATCCACTATGGAGTCTTGAGCACAGGTGGTAGGTTTATCAGCACAAGGAATAATTACCTGAAAGAGTAAAACAAGCTTCATTTCTGGTCTGGCAGAAATGAGAATTTGGGGGGCGGTTCTTAAGTTTATAAAGGGAACAGAATTCAGTGGATAGTTATTCTGTGCATTGCTCAAGGAACCAATTTAGAAGTTAGAGTACAATAATAAATACTTTTATCAGTAAAATTTCTTGCATTTCCTCTCATCTTGTATTTGTAGTCTTTATAATTGTTTATCTGTGGAAGACATATTTTGCGTGGTTGGACTTGTATTGCATTATGAAATGGACTTGGTTTCTTTTTTATAATAATTATTTATCTTGCTTATACAACTTTAATTTTTTTTTAAATAGGAATATATTGATGACACTTGCAGATTTGGAAAGATCATGATTAGGACATTCATTAAGGTGAGTATTTTACCTGAGAAAGTGATTTGTAGTATCAGTTCTTTCTTAATGAGTCTGAATTTGGGAGGGTGGGAGGTATCTCTGTGGCTTTGTTATTGCTCTTTTTTGTACTTCCTTTGAGATGTAGTGTCACACTGCCCAAAAACAGAGATCTTCAGGGCTTTACATTTCTAAAGACCTGTTGCACAGATCATGAAGTACATGGAAATGCTGGGGCTTCTCTAAATTTTTATGAAACTGGAATTTAGTGTAGTGTCAGTATCAAGTGCTGCATCTGCATTGTTAGCTGAGCAGGTGTTTATTAATAGCTTCCATTTTTTGGATTGCTCTTGCAGGTGTTAAGGAACTTTCAATTATGAGGAAAATTTTGGGGTCCAAAAAACCAAGTATGCACTGTTACTTGGATAATCAGGATGATAGCTCAGGAAGAAAAGGGAAAATACTATGCTCCTAAACTTGAATTTAAAAAAGCAGGTCATGGCTTCCAACAGTATTTTTTGGTCAGTTGTGCTCTGCTTTGAAAATGAAGCAATGCTGATGGTTATTGGAGCAAAAAAAGGGAAACATAATTAAAGGAGAATGGTGGAGGAATGTAATCTGTGATGCAGTGAAAATTTATAATGTGCTTTCATTAAATGTGATCTAATGATGTGACAGTATTGGCCCTAGACAGGAAAGGTAGCTGATCTGGATAGTACTGTAATATTGCAGTACCAATGGAATTGTAACTGAGATTTTGAGGATTAGCACTACCATGTCTGCTTAGTCTAAATGATTGAGGAAAGAAACCCCAACAAGCCTGTTTTTCTATGGCTGGAAAATGTGATCTGAATAGGTTCTAAAAGCTGACATTCTCTTTGCAATGCTGCAGGTGTGACTTCAGCTCTCTGCAGAAAGTGAACCTGGTTCAACTTGGTTTGCATCCTCTATCACAGGTGTGTTCCCTACAGCGGGTTTTTCACTCCTTTATAGTATTTGATGTCTTCTGTGCTTAGAATAGATGTATGTATCAGTATGGAAGGAAATGAGGAAATGTCACAAGTTCTGTCTTCTTTGTAAACTGAACAAATTAGACTTCCTTCTGTGGAAAAGACTTTATTGGAGAAGCCATCTGTAGATGAACTCTTTTAGTGTTTTGGGACCTGGGCATACTCAATCACCTGTACATTTCCTCTGAAAAATAATAGAAAACAAGGAGAATTTGCTGCCTCTAGTTTTGTTCAGACTGTTTAAATACAAGTCATTCAAACCAGGCATTTTGTCTCAGATAAAAATCCTTTTGGTGTAGATTTGTCTTACTTTCCCTTAAATTGTAGAAAGGCTTATCATGAGAATTTTTAGTAGCTTACAAGGACTATTCTTTCATAATGTTTTAGTGTCTTCCTAAATGTGTTAAATACATGAAACCAATATGATACACAATTAAAATGGTACATGCTGCTACTGTGAATATATCTTCAAACCTAGACTTTTTAAAACTGCTTTTACTTTTTTTAGTTGAAAATTTTACAGAGAGTTGAGTTAGTGTAAAGGAATTGCAAGAGCTGTTTTTAAACAAGAATTTAACTGGTGCTGAAAGACATTCCACATTTTCCATGTCCAGGCTAAAAACTGTGAAATCTGCAAGTAGTTCTGGATACAGCAATTTCTAACACTTCTTGTGCTCAGAGATAAAGCCTATAATTTAAATACCGTATTATCAGTTTATTATAAAAACAGAAGCAAAACATTTAAAGAACCAATGCATACAGATTTATATCATAATATGAGTATTTTAGAACTTGTGTTGGCTTCACAATGTTACGCAGGATGGAATGTTGTGAATAAATTCTTCCTTTAGTCTGGCCAACACAAATGTACTTTTAACAGTTGGTAGACGTGCAGCATGTTAAATTAAGGCATGTTAGCATGGGCTGTCTTCCAGAGTGGTTAGCTTGGGATTTGAAAACTGTTCCAAACATTTCTTCTGCATATTCAGATGAAGCACTTAAAATGATGTAATCGTCTGCCACACAAGTGTTGGTCTTCTGAACTTCTTGTTTTTATTCTGCCATTTCTTTGTGCTACATGGCAGTGGCATGCACCAACAGACGTAGTTTCCTAGACTTGCTAGAAGAACTTTCATTTTTTTTTTTTTGTTTTTCATCAAAATTCCCAGTGTCTCTCTTGAGAAACTGTTTTTATTAGGAAGAATAATAGTGCTGATGGACTTGGTTAGTACAGACTTCTGACCATAAAGAAATACATTTTTACTGTGAAAGTGAGTGAGCACTGGAACAGATTGCCCAGAGAGACTATGGAATATCCATTTTTGGAGATACCCAAAAGTCATCTGTTGGTGGTCCTGAGCAGCCTGCTCTAAGTGACTCTGCCTGAACAGGGAGTTGTACAAGGTACCTCCAGAAGTCTCTTTGATCTCAATAATTATGTGAATTGAAAATTTGTAACTGCCTGGTAAAATCTTTAATGCTCTTACCAATCCTGCAGTGATACAGAGTCATAAAACGATATTGTCACCAAACCTGATAAGCACTGGGAGCGCTTGCTGACCTCGTTTGGCTCTGTGCCCTACCGGGGAGGCCAGCCCATGCAGACTGCACACAGTATGATACCACTCTGATTGTGAATCCTAAGGGTTATTTTATCTAGTGCAGAAGATAATGCTTTACTTTAAAACGATGCTATTACTTTACTTTAAAAAGATGCTATTACTTTAAAACTCTTTAAGACCTTGTTTCAGAGCAAAAGTGTTTAAAATGCAAATGTGTGTCTTCCTCTGCTGTATGACAGTTTCATGTTTAACCAACATTTATCTGCATAGGCGTGACATAGCTGTGAGCATCTCTCTGGTATCTGTTTGAAGAGGACACTGTTGGGGGGCCCAGGTATTTCTTTTATATTTTATAGTTATAGAGGTGTCCGGACTCTGTAATGGTCAAAGATTTCCAGTAGAAGAGGATGAGACAAGAATTAAATGCATGTGGGAGACTCTGGACCTAGGCACCTCATGCTTTTGATGCTAGCTGGGAGGGAGCTTGATAAACACTTTTACCACCTTTTCATAGAAAAAACAGGTAAGAAACGCACATAATTATTATGATTTATGCTAGTAGAAAGATGCTTCCCCTCCTGCCCCTCTAGAGCTTATGCATAAAATATATTGTTCTGTGTTTGTGTTATCTTTAAACTGGAGTTTCAGTCATATATATATATATATTCATTCAGAACAGTATTTTGGGTGTAAACTAGGAGTTACCTTATTTGAAGCTAAAACATTTTTAGCCTAAAACCATACTTAAAATCAGGTTCGAGTTTCTTCAGTGAGGAAACAATCTGGTTGGAAGCATCCTCACTGTGGATGCCAGGGCCCTGATCTGATGCCACCTTCTTCCTGTATAGGTGCTGCTATAAATTCAGGGTGGCGCTTGGACAGCTCTGGAAAACGGCTGTGTCTTGATCAGCTCCCTTTGTAAAGTGGCAGCTGAAAGCAGTGGTTAATAAGGATGACCCTTATAAAGCTATTAGTAACTCTTACTTTAATAAGAGTCTTGTGTTCAGGATTTTATTGAACTGAAAGTTGAATCCGTATCAAAAACTTGTGAAATTCAGATTTTATGGGAGCATTTGTGGTATACTAGATGTTGATAATTTTATTGACGTAAGTAGAAAATTGAATTACATCTCATTCCTTGTTTAGAAAAAGAGCAAAACTTGTTCATGATTACTTGAAACGAGATAAGTAATCTAGTAGAAAAGTTTTTTGTTTTTTTTTTTTTTCTTTTTTTTTTTGGTAAAAAGCTCTTGCAAGAGATTATTGGGCATCTTTGTTATTGTTTCCTATAGTCTGAGAATATTGCCATCTTTTTCTTTCCCCCCTTCCTAGAAGATATCCCAGTGAAGGTATTCTGTTAATTGTTCTTGCCAGGAAAACATGAAGCTCTCAATTTTGAGGCTGCACAGTTGAACAAGTCACTTCTTGGGTTATTGTTTGTTTCCCCACATTTTCTCTTAACGTTTTTTGACTACCAAACATTTAATTATTGTCTAATTGCACAGGGAGAATGCATTCATTGTAGATGTTAATTTTCAGTTATCTCTAAAATTGCATGATATGACTAAACCCTTGTTGGTTATTTGTCATCTAAATAAGAAAACTTTTATAATTTTGCAAAGCAAAAATCCAGAAGACATGTGGAAACCCTTCTTGTTGAGAGGATCTTCAATAACATTTAATCCTGACCATTAGGAATGGCTCCCCTAGGTGCTGCATAGGTGCTATCTATGCAAGAGTTCCTGAATATTTACACGTCTGTAATCATAAACTATAGTGGGGCTCTTGCTTTGTTGGAAATATTGGAAAGTTGATGGAGTTGCAAATTTAGACTCAAATCATTAGATGTTTACCTCTTACTCAGTTCTTGAATTGGATCATTTTGAGTCTGGATTGTTAGTTTCTCATCCTTTATATGCCAGTACTAAATACAGTTTTTGTGTGAAAAGAAATCTAGAAAAATCTGTTCTCTGAATATAACCAGATCTGTGCTGAAACAAGATTTTGGGCTTTAAAGTTATGGTTTCAGAAGAAATCTGCCTCCTTGTTGTTCTCCAACCCTTCTTTAAGGGTGTTTTTCAAAAACAGAAGCTCAATTACATCATTCAGCATTTATCCATACATATTTTGGTGTGGGGTTTTGGTGATGGTAAATTCAGGCTGTTTCCTTTGTCTTACTCCAGGATAAAGGAGTAACTGTAGGTAATGAATAACCAGAAGACATTTGCTGCATATTTCACCTGGCAAATCAATGCCTATGTTTGTCCTTAGTGCTCAGTGGAATTATGGTGTCTTTCACACACTGCATCAGGATGTTAGAGAGCTCTAGTCTTTGCCAGAGTGAATAGAATGGCTTTTTGTGAGCCAGTTGCCTTAAAATCAAGCTTAACTGGTGCCAATTAATATTAAAAAAGTTTGTATTTTATAGAGTCAAAATAGACAACATCCCTTAAAAGTTTAGAAAGATGGAGCAGAAAATAAAGAAAAACCTGGCTTGTTTCAAGATCAAACCTAAAAGAGCTCTTTGTGTTTCCATGTTCAGATGCTTACTGAAGTTGGTATGGGATGTAATTACCTTCCTCAAACTGGTAACAGGAGTGAACCTCAGACTGGGAAAACATGCAAGCTTTTGCCTTCCAGTGTTGTTTGCTTAGTGATTGGGAATTTATTCAAGCATATGAGTGGGATGAATATGTGCAATTTATTATGTCATTTTCCTGAGATTAGTTTCAAAGATAATTAATCTCTTTGTGATGTCTGACCGTCTGTGCTCCTGAAGTGTTTGCACGGTGCCGGTGTCTGCATGCAGATGTTCCACTTAAAGGTGTTTCTCTTCTGAGAGAAGTCTAGCCAGCTGCATCACTTCTTATCTAAATTGCAGTGGAGGGTTATTGCCAGTCTGAGCTTTTTTCACAGTTGCTCCAATCTCTTCTAAGAAAATGTCTCCAAAGTTAGGGCATATATTAACATCGCAAAATAAAAAACCGCCAAGATTCCCCCCAAGTAGTGAAGTCTTGTTTTAGAAATGCTTCTCTTTCTTTTTCTTCAGAAGCTCTTGCAAGTTTATCATAATATTTTTCTTACTCCTTCCTCTTTACTCTTCCTGTATTCCTTACTCTGGTATGTGCCTCTGGCATTGAGGCTTTTGAGATTTTGAAACAGACAAAATTTTGTGTGAGACTGACTTTCAGTGACGTTAATCTTCCCATCTTGCCTACGAAAACCATTCCAGCTCAAGCTGAGCCAGTTCTTTTTGAAACATACCTCTAAAGATGACAAATTTATGTTTTCTCCATTACTCAAATAGTCTTTTTTTTTTTTTTTTCCTGGTGTGATTGTCCTTGGGATCCAAACTGTAGTCACTATAATGTAGTTACTTGGTGTGGGCAAAGCTGCAGAAGCTCTGGCATGTTGTTAGTTAGAACCAGAAGTAACACGACTGAGTCACTTCCTGACACAAATTTCTGCCAGGTATCAAGAGGAAAAGAATTCATATATTATCTCCTAAGGGTCAGTATCTATTTGTTTTCTGTTGGTGATTCTCTTAATTTGTACTCATTGCTTAAAATAAAAATGTTTTTTAAAACCCTGAAAGCTTGACTGTCATTGAATCAATCAACTGTTGTTCCAGGAGTTACGGGAAAATTCCTCAAAAGTTATTGGATAGTATATAGATTGATTTATTTATTTTTTTACTTACTTATTTATGGAACAATTCTCTCCCACCTAAGGAAACACTGCTGAAGTTTCCTACAAATACCTGGCAGAAGCTAGCCTGGGTGTCAGGGAAAGAAGGGAGGAGACGAGACAGTAGATGATATTTGGAGGTGGAAAAAATTACTCACCAGTGGTTTAACAACTCAGAATTTCAAACTGTAAGACTCTACATGCTAGCTATGGCACATTTTCATTGCCTTTTAAACTTCCAAAGTGTCTTGGTTTGAAAGACAGGTGTCTGTTGAGGGAGGCAGGAGCCTCCCTTGANAGGCACATTAACAGATCATAGCCCAAAGGGAGGAGGCAGGGAACATTGCTAAAAAAAATGGTAATAGAATACCAGGCAACCCAGGACACAAAGATTACAGGAAAGACTTTGGGAAAATAATTTAAAAAAAAAATACTTGTAAAAAAAAATACTTGTGAACATCTCTCATGGCTGAAAATGCTACAGCACATGTAGTCCTCTCTGGCTTCAGAATTCAGGAGAAGAGGTTTCTCCTGCCTAAGGACTAAAACACAAAATATTTACATCAGAGTAGAAAAGCTGTGGCACAATCATTGCTCTTCCTATTAATGGCACAATTTTACTAATACTGCATTACTGTGATACTGGGCTAGTTATCTTCAGAGAATATGGGGCTGTGCTGAAAGTCTGTCTTCTGGTAGTTCATGCTTATAAACCCATCAGTAGTGATTTACGTAGTTTTCTTAATAGGACTAAATACAGCAGCCCAAAGTTTTGTTTGGTTTTTTTTGGTTTTTTTTTTTTTTTTTTTTTGTTTTGTGGGTTTTTTTGGTTTTTTTTGTTTTTTTTTTGTTTTGTGAGAACTCTTTTCCCCCATCTCTAAAGAAAGCATATAATTTCCTAGCAGACAGTGGTGCTTTGATTATGGCAGTATTTTTCTCATGTATGTAAAGCTCTTTCAGAGTAGCGTTTTTTGAGGAAAACAGGAAGAAACTCCAACCTTGGGCACAGAACAGAGTATGGGAAATTTTAGATTTTGCCTTATATTTGTAAACTCAGACCTTCTTTAAGGTGATGCTGTGAGTGCCTTTTTTCTGAAAGCTTCATTTCAATCATGATGGGGTTAATTACCTTTACTCACTGAATTCTCCACAGAGCTTTACAACCTCAGTGTCCTCTGAGAAATAATAGAACAACTGGCACATGGGAAATGGCTTTTGAGAGTGGCTTCAGCTGTTTAACCAGGCGTGCTCTGATTCACACAGTACTTGCAGTAGTGCCAAGAGCATCTCCTGGGTGCGAATGGACCAACACATTTACAGAACGCTCCTTACCTGTGCAGGAACAGGAGCTGTTTCTCACGTGCTGCCCATGCAGGTATTCCCTGTGCCACATTCCATCTCGGCTCTCCTGGGTGGTTTTGGTCCCTCTCGCACCCAGCCAGGCGTGGTTGAGCGCAGGCCGTGCCTCTGCAGCCGCTGGCATGGGCAGCACTGGGCCCTGGGGCTCGCGGGCAGAGCGGGGCCGGAGCCGCCGCAGTTCCACTCGAAGGCGCCCTAAGGGAAGGCAAGGGGAAGTGTGAGCTCGCTCTGTCACAGGTTAAATCAGAGATGAACTATCTGACCTAGTTAATCATTGGCCACCAGAGAATGTGCCATTGTGACATAATCCTAGTTTCGTCTCAGAGTAAATATTCTTTTATCGCGTGGTCTGGTTATGTAATTTTGAAGACAGAAGTGGTTAACCTTAGTCCAGAAAAAAACTGTCAGAGCTACTGAAGGGTAATTCAGTGCCTGTGTAGTAGTGTTCAGTACAGCAGCCTAACAGGGTGTCTCTTCTATCTGGATTGAAGTACCTGAAGTGAATACATGCAGAAGGGAAATGTCAGTGTATTTTACTCTACTGAAGGGTGTTTTTCTATTACCACGTGTAATAAAGTACTACTGAATAAACTTGTAAGGAAAAAACTTATTTATATTTTTATACCGTTACTGATAGCTTAAGTGAATGTGCTTAAACTATACTTTTGAATGAAAGCAGATATCTTGCATATTATTTTGTCCAAATGAGGAGAAAAGTAGTGTTTTCTGAAAAACTAAAAAATAAATGTAAAATGTCTGGAAAAACATCAGTTAGGAGGGTAAGAAAATAGCTTCTGTGTGGTGTTGCTTTGGGGGGAGTTGAATCACAATGTGTTTTTAATTACTATTGTGAATGTTTTCCATTACAGTCCTTCTTAAAAATACAAATATTTATTTATTTGTGTTTAAAACAAAACTGCTGTAGTTAATATTAACAATTTTTTAATGACTGTTATTCCAGTCAGAGGTTTATTAGTTAATAATTGTAATCTTGAATATTTTAAAGGAAAAAGAGGAAGGAACACATGTTGTTCTGTTGTCTTGAAAACAACAGAGATTCTCAACAGAGAATCTTAGTTCATAGTTTTTACACTATTGTTGTCTCTGAGTTGCTGAAATGGATGAGGATGTGAGTCAGATTAAATATAATTTTTTTATTACTAAAGTTGAATTGCTCTCCAGTGCTTCTCTTTTGATGGTACTTCAGTACTGGTCTGTCCTTGATTCACCTCTGTGTACACTCTGATTTTTGTGCCCAGTGCATTAGAATTTGGTTTAAAAGCAGGGATATGGTTTGTTGTGTTGGGGGTTTTTTTTGTTTGTTTTAACCTTACTTTTCCAAGCAATTTTTATCATACCCCCCCCAAATTAGTCGTAGTTAGTAGATAACATTATTCTTGGGGTTATTCATGCCTTAAAATTTGTAGTGGTGGTGAATAGGTGTGTTTGTGTGCTTAGCTTCCCTGTTCCTACTGTATGTTCTGCCTGCCTACCTACCTGGCTTTTGTGCAAAGAAAGAAATGAAGAGTATAGCAGTGTTCCCTCCCAACTGATCTTAAAAGAAAAAAGCCCCAAGACTATGTATTTAAAAAACCCCAATAGAAAACAGAAAAACAACCCAAATTACCTCCAAACCAAATAAGCAGTGCCCAGATGTCTGAATGGTGTTATTTTTCTTTATCCAGGTAAATTGAAAGGCAGTGGAATGGTTTCATTGAAAATTTTAATAGCTATTACCCAAATCTAGGCAGCAATACTGTCAAGTATTAAGTAGGAAAATAGAAAACAAGGGAATATGTGAACTTTTAAGGAGTTTTTCCATGTTTATGCCACTTTCTTTTTGTGGGGGTTTTTACTAAAAAGAAATACCTTTTTCATGATAAAACATTGTGAGATTTTCAATTTACTGAAATATTTCACTATTCAAATGCTGAATATATTAACCATTAGTGTAATTTTTTACTTTCTTCAGTCAGTGCAAATTTCCAGTTTGTCAGCAAGGCAAACAAGAAAATAATTTTTTCTTTTTTCCCTTCCTCCTCAGATTTGTGCATCTGTACTTCCAAACAGAGTTTGTACAGAGGGAAAAGTCTGAATATGGCTTGATTTGCTCTTGGTCTTGGCAGTGTTTCTAATGAGTGTCCCACGGACTCTATCAAGTTCTAGAGGTTCTCCTCTAGCACTGAGGAGCAGAACCCTGAGCAGCAGCCTGGTATCAGTGGAATCATTTCTCCATTATTCTCTTTAAAAGAGCAGCTGAAGATGAGTGATTATTCTGGACTTCCAAGTAACCACAGCCAGATGATTGCTGAAGATTCAGAAATTCAAGCAAAGCCTGAACACTCTCATGAAGTTCTTCAGGAAGATATTGAAATGAGCAGTGGCTCCAGTGGAAATGATTCCAGTGGAAATGACTCCAGTGGGAATGACACAAATGAAAACTATTCAAGTGGGCATGATTCTCATGGTCATGAATCTGATGAAAATGGGAAAGATTCAGCAATGCTCATGGAATCTTCAGACTGTCATAAAAGGTGGTAGCTATTATTAAATACATTTCACTTGTATTTTTGCCCCTAAAGACTTTTTTCATTTGAATCAATATTTCTGAATAATAACCAAGATATAAAGCCTCTTCAGCATGGAGCTGAGTGTGGTGCTTAAGTTCTACTCTCATGTGATGTAAATTGTGTGATATAATTCATAACAAAAAGGTCTCTGGTGTTTGCATGGCCAGCATAACTTGCATCTTTCTTCTCACTGTGTGTTTAACTTGCCTTATTTATTTATTTTCTTGTAAACCAACTTATGTAATTGTACATCAAAACCTGTCAGCTGATTCTTATGTGTGAAGATGTAACCATGCTATTTTAATCTTTTAAATAATAGTTTACTATACAGAGCAAAGCTATATTTAAAACCTCCTCCCTAGTGGTCCTGTGAGGACCAGGGTGTTGGGACTCAGTGATCCTTATGGGTCCTTTCCAACTCAAACTATTCTGTGCTTCTTAGACAAATGTTTACAGCTTTAGTTCCCATTTGTTGTACCATGCAGAAGCTTATAAAATTTGGGGTTGGGGTTTTGTTTTGTTGGGTTTTGGGGGGTTTTTTTTGGGGTGGTTTTTTTTGTTTGGGTGGGGTTTTTTTGTTTGTTTGTTTGGGTTTTGTTTGTTTGTTTTTGGTTTTTTTTGTTGTTGTTGTTTGTTTTGGTTTTGTTTGGGTTTTTTTGTTTTGTTTAAGGTAGCCAGTCATTAATAGGAAAATAAAAAGCTACAGTGAACTAAAAGTTGTTTGTTAGGTTTCCCAATATTGATCTTTTTCTCTGTCCTTATTCTAGTTCAAGCTCAAATGCGTTTAGTCTGATGATTGCAAACTCTGAACACAATCAGTCCAGCAGTGGATGCAGGTAAATTAATGGACGTGTATTTTTCAGTAATTTGCATGTATGATAAATGCTGAAAACGAAATAACATCATAGTTTGGGGTTTTTGTTTTGTTTTGCCTCAACCTGGATGACTACACAAGAAATTCTGTCTTTGATTCTCTTCCTGTCCATAATCAGTAGCATGTCATATTACTCATTTGATTAAATTAGAGGTTTTTGTTGCTGTTGCATGTAAGTTGTGTGGTAACCTTTGAAGTCATGTTACTTTGTTTTGATTTGATAGCTTAACTCTGTAATTTTTTTTTTTTGTGGGTCCCTTTGAATATTGCCTCAGTTATGTTGGGGTTTTGTAGCTTTTAAATTTTTTGCTCTTCAGAATTTAGTCTGAACCAGGTGGTGTGTTAACATCAGAATTCACCATTGAGTTGGATTATTCCTGGTGTCCAGCAGCTGTATCATCTGCCTCTCCTAGGTTCCATTTGCTGGGATTCGAGCCTCCAGGGTGTAAGGATAAAGGATACCCAAACACCAGCTGCAGGAATCCCTCTGTATGAGCTCTGCTTCTGTCCCTGACAGCCTTGAGGACTCTGCTAGCTTGAAGGCTCATATTTAGACACTTCAGAGTGCCCTACTGTACTCATTTAAGTCAGCTGATCAGGAGATCAAAGCCTGGTCCTGAGCAGATCAAGGCTATCTAGCTAGAGCTTGCTGATGTTAAGACCCGTTTCTAAGACCTGCCTACCTGAGCCTGTTTCTACCTGATGCAGTTCCTAGAAAAGTAGTAAATTAAAATTACTCCTATGCACTATTTGTTGCTTGCTCAACATACTTTCTGTGTCTGCTTTGCAGACACCTGGAGATCTTGTTCCATGCAATTGTGATCTAGAGTTTATGTTGCTTAGTATGAAAGAATGAACCAAAGGCATTTCTTAATCTTTGTTTCTTATTTATTCCATTTTCTTCACTGCAAGATCTTGGAGTGGGTTACTTACTACAGCTTTTTTGATGTTTCAGTTTTAAATTTCATGAATAGCTTCCTGCTCAGAAATAATTAGGAATCCAGATGGTACAGTGTTCTCCCCAGCCATCAGGCACAGTGCTAGAGGGTTCCAGAGCAGTGTCTGACCATCTTTTGGAAATGGGAAACTGAAGATATCTAGAGAATGATCTTTAAAGAGAAGACTAAAGTAGTCTGATAAACTACTTATCTTTGTAGGCTCAATCTTTGATTCAGACTGCTGGGGTTTGCATTCAGTATCAGTGCCAACCAACAACTACTTTAATATCTGTGGGTACCTTTCGAGTTTGCTGTCCACAAAAAGCAAAATGAAAAGCTTGTATCTTTATAGAAATTGCTTATTCTGTCCTCTGCAAGTCACACCTTCCCTGTGGCCGCCTACTGTGCCTGATGCTACTGCTCCCTGGAAAAACATTTAGGAGTTGTGTAACTTATTTTCCATGAGTGTCCATCTTCTGTATTTGCTGCTGCCATAGCTAATTTGGAAAGGTTTTATTTCTTGCAGAAGAGTCTGACCACTCTCATGTAGCAGTCTGTACTCTGAGAGTACAAACCAGCAGTATGCTCAGTTATTTCATAATCTTTCTTCTCTCTCTTTTTCCCTACTTGCCAGCATGGGGGATTCTTCTGTGAACCTGTTAACAAAGCCCTGTTTGCTCACAACAGTCCAAACTGTCAAGCCACGTTGTACACGTGATTTTAATACACAGCATGAACATAATGTTTCCCAAGGGAGTACTCTACTCTTTTGTTTGATCCCTTGCCATTATTTCTTGGTACAGAATGACCAGTGAGTAAATGAATGCTGTGTTTCTCGTAGTACATTGTGATGTAAGCAAGAACAATGTGTATTCTCTAATAGAAGTCAGCTTTGTCACTTTGCAAGCGTTTTTGGTAAAATACACCCAACACCTGTCAGATGATCTATCTACCTTCTCAAGCTCTTAAAACTTCCCAGAAAAATGTTTGCAAATCCTCTTGAAAATTACTTGGAAGCTGAAGCCACTTTCCTGACCGCTTCAGTCAGGCAGTGCCGTTGCCAAGGCTATTGTTTCTACAGCAGTGCCTAGGGTAACTTCTTACAGATTACCAGCCATGACAATCAGGTGGTAAGAGAAGATCTTCCTTTGGAAGGGAAAAAATTTTCAGGAAGGTTTAAGAACAGCTCTATAATACTCCTTGATTGTTGTGAACGATCAGCTTTTGAAATCTCCAATGCAAAAGACAAGGTGATTTATCATTTTAACTCCTTCCTACCCATCTGCCATCCATCTTTGCTATCCTCTCCCTTACTTCCCTCACCTCCTTTTCTCTTCTTTTTGGATTGTGTCAGCAGCTCTCAATAATGGGGAGAGATATCAGGAACTGTAAAGGAAGGTGATAACTTTCTGATATTGGCACTGATAATCACTGTGGTTTGACCTTCTACACTTAGACAGCTCTCCTGAACATGCACCTGAGAACTGTGAATGCAGCTTCAGTCTCCAGCCTCCTCTGATTCTTTTCCTTACAAATACAGTCAAGTTTCCTTATCTTACTTAATGTATTGCCATGCTTAGCTGGGATACATTATTCAACGGATTTCTTCATTTGTTTTGTTAACTTGATGATCTCCCACTGCCATTCCCTTTTCAGGGACCTTTCTTAAGAGAACCTGCTTGAACAGGAGGTGAAGACTTGAATGGACCTCCTGCTTCTCTCCTTTGAAGTCCATGAACATTTCTGAGTTTGATTTTGAAAGCAACTAGGGAAAATACCACTTAAAAGGGAGAAGGGAGACTGTGGCAAAGAAATAAAAAGAAATTCTGTGGTGCTTGGGCATATGTACTGTTGCACATACAGAATACATTTTACAATCACACTCCAGGTGGTGGTAAATCATTCATTTTAAATGGTAATGTAAGAATTTCCATAAGTTCTGAAAGCTGATAGCGAGTACCGGAGAAGTTAATGAGGCTAGTGGTACAAATTGATGTGTATGACAAGTGTCAGAGTACATTTGGGCTTCTCTGAGGATGATGTGTCACTTCAAGCATTCATGTTCTATTTTTTTGTTTTTCATCTTACAGTAGTGAGCAGTCCACTAAAGCCAAAACACAAAAGGAATTGCTGAAAACATTGCAGGAGCTGAAAGCTCACCTTCCTTCTGAGAAGAGAGTCAAAGGCAAATCTAGTGTCCTAACAACGTTGAAATATGCCCTTAAAAGCATTAAACAAGTTAAAGGTAATCAAGTGTGTTACTGCCTAGATAATGCCAACCTGGCTAAAGTGAAACTTTCAAAATAGGAATTTAAATAAACTTAGCTCTACACAGAGAACCGTATTATGTCTGAAAACCTTTCTAACCAGATATTTTCATGTTGTTCCTATTTGTTGGCTCTGTTAACTTTTGTTCCTTTGGGAGTTAAAGCAGCTCTCTTGAGGCTTGATATATTACTGCTGTTTGGTTGAGTTAGAAAATTAATTTGAATTTACAATTTCATACTTTTTGGACATTCAAACAGACTAAAATACGTGACCATTCATGTATGGAAATATTAAGATGTGTACATTTGTTTGAGTTACTGATGAGGAAGTTCTGTCAAGGCAAAAGAGGTATTTGGAATAGTGCCTGGATTTCCCAACTGCCAACTTCCCAACTTCTGCATTTATGCCAGAAAATATTTTTGCCCTTTCTATGCTGGGTGTTTATTGATAATCCTGATTATAAATTGTTTGTTGTTCTCGTGTAGCCAATGAGGAATATTACCAGTTGTTGATGATTAATGAATCCCAACCTGCTGGTCTCAATGTATCATCTTACACGGTGGAAGAAGTTGAGACTATAACCTCAGAATACATCATGAAAAATGCGGTGAGTATGGTGACCTGAGTCTGCAGTGTGTATTGAAAACATTTTCTAGAACTGGAATTCTCAGGCATGCCTTCTTTTTACAAGGGAGGAGTTGGTAGCTTGGCCACAAAGCTGAGGAAACTGCCTTTTGCCTACCAGGGGATGTGGAGGAGAAACTTTAAACTTTTTCAGACTTCCCAAATAGCAACTTATTTCTGTCATTTAGGAGGGAAATAAGTAGTCTCGAACTCCCTGATCCTCTGAATTGTACCTTGTGCCTGGAGATCATGGTGTGACACGTATATCCACATGTATCCACGTGATACAATGCACTGTGAGGCATCATTAGTTTTCATTTTAGTGCACTTGCAAAAGTTGGAGAGCTAACTTTTTCCAAATTTTAGTCCAGGCACGTGGTGAATCACTTCAGCATATTCTTGTAACTCGAGGTTATTTGATGTTTCACCAGTTCTTTGTGTTAGTGGGACTGAAGAGTGACAAAAGTACTGGAATCACTGTGTCCTCTTCTGTTGGATTTGTCTGGTCTTTGCAACAGGTACAAGGCTTTCTGTGGTATCCAGTGATACTGTATTCTCATAGAGATAAGAACAGCTAGGACCATCAGTGTAGTTCTAGCAGTGAAATGATAATCTGAATGATTTTTAAAATTATATTTATTTCCATATTATGAGTATTTTAGGGATAAGTTATGGAGTCTTCAAAAAATAATGGCATCTCAATGTATCAGACTACCTTCTACTATTTTGNTCACTTTGCAGTGGATGTACCAACTAACACAGACAGCCTTTCACAAACAGCTCAAGTTCATAAATGTAAACCATGCTTGTAACAAGCACAGGGAAAATGTGAAGTTATATAGCTGGAAGGTCATTAATTCTTAATTTGTAAATT
>VYZQ01068079.1:10527-52527 GCA_013400655.1 Mystacornis crossleyi | reverse complement strand
AAAAAAAAAACCAAACAAAAAAAACCACCAGTTTCTATACTACTATGAAACCTTTTTTAAAAGAGGGTTGAAAAACAGGATGAAAACCTGGAAAAGAAATTAATTTCTGTGACACAAGCAAAGACAGAACAGCAGAAAAAAGACAGGGTAAATGCTCATCAGTTAAATACTTATTGAAAGTCCTTCAGCCTCCCAGCTTTCAAAACTACCATGCCAGCACTCTCCAGAGAGAAATTACTGGAGACTGTGGGAGCTGATGAAAGCGATGGTGGTAAAGGATTTTTAAGCCAATATTCTTAAAAATAACTGTACTGGGTCAGGGTTCTATGTGACAGAATGTTCCTCTCCTGCACCACCTCAGCCAAGCTGATAAGACTCTGCTCTAATTCCTTTCTTAAGGTGTTTATGTGGCTTTGTTCATTATTCATTCATTTTCTGCATCTGCCAACACCCATCCAGTTCAGGGCACAGACTCAATAGACCGGATGCAGATTAAAGAACTAAATATTATTCCCAGAAAAATGAACACAGCTTTTAAAAGTGATCAATAATTCTGGGAATGGGATATAAAACACTTTAGAAAGCCTTTTTTTTCTTTTCAGAAGTGATGGGAGCTGTTAGAAACCTGTCCCTCAAAGCATCTCAAATTGACTTCCTAGAAACTACTCCTTAAAATCCTTTTAGAAGTGCCTGCTTTGAAACCGAAACCTGGAAATCTTGATTGCTTTGAGTGGTTCACAAGAACAGCAGGCTTCAGGAGGTGGATTAAAAATAAGAATAACAAATTTGTTTTGTGCTGAATTAGAATGAGTCACAGCAGCAGAGAAAAGGCTGAGAAGGAAGAGAAGCATCATAAAGGAAAAGAATTCTCTCTCACTGAAGAGTTCCCAATGAAGAAAGGCCTTGCCACAGACTGTAAATCACGTAAATATGGACATAATTAACTGGTTTTAGCTTCTCTTTTTCTTTTCTGGTCACTAAATACTGACCACAAGAAGGATTTTTTTTTCCCCCCTCTGTATTTGTTTTCTCTTCAGTGATAAAATTGTGGAGGTGTTCCAGTACCAGTTTTAATTTAGTGTCTAAGATTTCACAATAAGCCTGGGGCAACTAAATTGAAAAAAAAGAATTGCTGATATTACTATTAGTTCTCAGTGGTTATGTAACAGCCACGGATAACAAAATTTAGAAGCCAAAAAAATTGATCAAAGGCCGTGGGAAATTCTTCACAGCTGAATGAAGCAGATTGGATTCTTGTCCCTCTCCCTGGTTTACCTCTCCCTTCTCCAAAAGTTGGTATTTTCTAAACAGTTGAAAAGAAAAATAAAAAATCCTTCCTTTCTGAGATTATCAAACTGATTTTAGGTCTTCCTCCTGCAAGGCCTTAAGTCCAATCCCAACCTCAGGTAATAATTACAGCAGAACCCTCTAATAGTGGCGGTTTTCAGTCAGATATGCACTAAAAGTTGTTCTGATTCTGAGCTCATTTCTAAGGAAAAATGAGGCCACACTGTCCAAAAAGTTAATTTTTTTTTCCAGAAGAGAACAAATAATCAGATTTGAAAGCAAGCATTTATTGACTGCAATTCCAGCAGAACCACAGCAGTATTCAACTGCAGCTGGAAATTTCTTGACTCTTCATCGAGGCAGACTGTGGATCTACAAATCTCTCTACATCTGAGAGAAAAAAATGCAACCACATTTTTCTTTACTGCACGAGGTGGCAACAACTTAAAAAGCCCATTAATGCATTCAGAGGTGAAAATATATTATTTTTTTTAATTATTATTATTAACTTTGTAATGTGTGCTTGCACATAAAAGAGTAATGTAGGATGTTAAAAATACTGATTGTGTCTGTATATCACTTCTGGAAAGTTAATCCCTATTTATTTAATATCATCTCACTGAGATTTATGTCTTCATCCATTTATAATTGATGACAGAGGATACAGCAGAAATTTAGAAGGTCACATTATTTTAACTGCAATTTTCTTCAGCTATTAAAAGCAAAAATAATCTCTTTTTCTTGCACTTCCACTTCCATCGTTCACGCACAGAATTAGGTGGACGGAGAATCACTGCAGGAATATTTTAAACACTCCAGAACTTTTCTTATGACAGTTCCAGCAAGGGAATGAGTTGGTTGACCTAGAACTGGAACTTTATTTCAGCTCCAAAACTCTGCCACATCCTACAGCAGGAATTCTGTTTCAAGGAAGGAACAGAATTGCCTTTGCTGCATTTGTTTTTGTGACTAAAAGATTTAAGTTGTGGCTCAAGCATCACAAAAAAGCTTAACTGAAGATGGCCCTGGCCACGGCACACCCTTCTAGAAAGGAAAGCTGTGAAAATTAACAAAAAAACCCCAAAGGAACAGAGGGATAAATTACCCTGACTAATGTGTCTCTCCTTGAAGCTCTCACAGAGCACCCTGGGTTTCAGTGAGGGCTGCTCTTGACACTGAGAGAGCAAGGAAATAACAGGAATATCAACAGTGTCACACCCTTGGGTGTGCAGGTTCCTGGATGCTTACCTGACCCCACACCAGCTCTCCTAATCCAATAAATACACACCACATCCACTGGTCCAGCTGCAGGGGAGAACAGCTGAAGGGTTTTCCTCCAAACTGGACAATTACTATCTACAAAGAGAAGCACGAAGGAAAAAGGGTCANTTAATTTTTTTTTCCAGAAGAGAACAAATAATCAGATTTGAAAGCAAGCATTTATTGACTGCAATTCCAGCAGAACCACAGCAGTATTCAACTGCAGCTGGAAATTTCTTGACTCTTCATCGAGGCAGACTGTGGATCTACAAATCTCTCTACATCTGAGAGAAAAAAATGCAACCACATTTTTCTTTACTGCACGAGGTGGCAACAACTTAAAAAGCCCATTAATGCATTCAGAGGTGAAAATATATTATTTTTTTTAATTATTATTATTAACTTTGTAATGTGTGCTTGCACATAAAAGAATAATGTAGGATGTTAAAAATACTGATTGTGTCTGTATATCACTTCTGGAAAGTTAATCCCTATTTATTTAATATCATCTCACTGAGATTTATGTCTTCATCCATTTATAATTGATGACAGAGGATACAGCAGAAATTTAGAAGGTCACATTATTTTAACTGCAATTTTCTTCAGCTATTAAAAGCAAAAATAATCTCTTTTTCTTGCACTTCCACTTCCATCGTTCACGCACAGAATTAGGTGGACGGAGAATCACTGCAGGAATATTTTAAACACTCCAGAACTTTTCTTATGACAGTTCCAGCAAGGGAATGAGTTGGTTGACCTAGAACTGGAACTTTATTTCAGCTCCAAAACTCTGCCACATCCTACAGCAGGAATTCTGTTTCAAGGAAGGAACAGAATTGCCTTTGCTGCATTTGTTTTTGTGACTAAAAGATTTAAGTTGTGGCTCAAGCATCACAAAAAAGCTTAACTGAAGATGGCCCTGGCCACGGCACACCCTTCTAGAAAGGAAAGCTGTGAAAATTAACAAAAAAAACCCAAAGGAACAGAGGGATAAATTACCCTGACTAATGTGTCTCTCCTTGAAGCTCTCACAGAGCACCCTGGGTTTCAGTGAGGGCTGCTCTTGACACTGAGAGAGCAAGGAAATAACAGGAATATCAACAGTGTCACACCCTTGGGTGTGCAGGTTCCTGGATGCTTACCTGACCCCACACCAGCTCTCCTAATCCAATAAATACACACCACATCCACTGGTCCAGCTGCAGGGGAGAACAGCTGAAGGGTTTTCCTCCAAACTGGACAATTACTATCTACAAAGAGAAGCACGAAGGAAAAAGGGTCAATTTTTCAGGGGGAAAAGGCAACAAAAAAAAACCAACAAACAAACAAACAAAAAACCCTGCAGAACTTTGGTCCCAAAAAAAACCCCACCAAACCCCACAAACTTCTGCGCTCCCAGTTAAAGGTCAGAAAAGGCCACAACAGCTCAGAATAAACTTCTTCAGCCTCCTCTTTAACAATGGTCAGGTATGAGTGGTCAGGAAGAAAGAGAACAGGACAGTCCCCATGTGCTCTCCCAGCTCCTGAGTGTTCTCAGCTGGGGATTTATTGACCCTGATGTATTTTATTTTAGAATGTCCATTGCAAGAGGGATTTTTCCCTCTGACAAACATTTTTCTGTGTGTTTATGGGTGTGCCATCATAGAGAGACAGATGGTACACAAAAGTCTGGTCCTGCTGGAGAAACGGGGTGGAAAATCCCCACACCTTCAGCAGGATAACAACACACAGAGGAGGCCATTCGGCTCAGAAGGTTTTGCTAACTGAAAATTAGATATTATTGATGTTTCTCGTTAATATGGCTGCTGCAAAATCAGGGACCTGAAGTCAAAAGCCAGAGATTTAAATTGCCAAGTTTTAAAGCCATCATTTTGAATTAAAGGCCATCCTGTGAAGTTCTGCTCCTGTGACAGCTGCACTTCCTCCAATATTCAGTTTATTGGGGAGCTGCCCTTTTCAAACCCCTGCAGCCCAGGTTCAGATCACTCTTTCCTCCTCCTTCCTCCTGCCAGGAGAAAGCTCCCAATATTCAGCTGCCACTGCAGAGCTGAGCAATGATGTCAAGATAGAAACAGATTTAAAAATGATAATACCAGATAGTATCAGATACAGGATGGACTCCAGCAAAAGGATGGATGCAGGAGAAGAAGGAGGAATTCTTAGGGATGAAAAATTTGGGAAAAATGTGTATTAATGTGATTATGTTCACTTGTGACTGGGACAGCAAACTCGGGAGAGGAACATGAGGAATCACAGCCAAGGAGCATTATTGCTGGGAATACTGAGCAGCACTGGGCAGTGGCATTGAACAGAACAGTTCAGCATCAACTATTTGAAGGTAAATTCGTCTTTTCATGGAGTAATAAATAATGGTTAAATGTTTTGTTGATATACTTTAAATTACTTCTTCTTTAAAAACCAGTTACAATATCAGCAATGGCTGTTATTATTGTACATGCTACGATTAATTCAAGAATTAACCCAGTTATAAGGATCAAAATTTATGTTTTATTAGTATGGCTACATAACATTTTCCATTGTTAACACTTGTACTGACTGAGAAAATACATGAAACCAGGTGGTTTGCTATTAAATGGGCCTCCTGCAGCACTCAGATTTAACATTAAAGAAAAGGAAAACACCAAGCAAAAAAAACCCAAGCGAGTTGGGGTGGATTTCTGGCAGACAGTTACTACTTCCCGCCCAAAGCATTACCTGGATGGCAAATGTGCCCAGGACAATAGTGCAAAAAATGGGATTTCTGAAGATGCCGTCGAAGACGTTCCTCTCGCCGTGGATCTTGCGGGCGTTGATCTCGTTGAAGAGCTGCATCATGACAAAGGTGTTGAAGATGATGGTGTAGTGCTCGGAAGGAGGAGAGTGGAGCGGGGCGTTCCTCCCACTGTCAATCTTAAACATTTTCTCACCTAGGTGAAAGGCAGAAATAAAAGTTGCCACTAGAATGAATCAAACCAAATTCTATAGCCCTGTTTTCTTTAGCCTGTCGCCTTCCCTGCTCTGCTTTACCACCTTTCTAGGGAAAACTTTTCTTGCCCCAGTGAGCAAAACACATCTCCAATTTCTGAGCAAGAAGCTTTTCAAATGATGACTGCTATCTAATAACTCTATAGCTCCACAGCCTTGTCAGTCTTACTCTTACCTACCCCACAGGAATTATTCTAAGCACTCAATTCCTTCAGGTGTAACAAACCCTTAAGGTCATTTCCAGTGGGTTTGCAATTTCCTGCAGTGGTTGGAAGCCACCCCTCTTCATCAGGTTTCACCCATTCACTAACCCAGTAACTCCTGCCGAGCATTGAAGGATATCAGTGACAAAAACCACAGACATTCGTGGTTTTAAATAGATTTGGGGTGGATCAGCTGCAGGCACTGCTGTTTGTGTCGATAATTTGGCTTCCACTCATAGATCTGACCAATAAAAGAGCAAGATACAACCCATGATGGGTAACTAAAAATGTGGCGGGTTTTGAAAAGATAAAGTTAAGAGTTTTTTTAATATACCACAGCCTGACAGGACCAGACAGTGAATTCTGGATTTCTGATGTGCTTGATGTCTCAAAGACATTTACTGTATGTTCAAACACAATGTATTAAAAAAAAAATTTAAAAAAAAAAAAAAAAAAAAGATAAAAACTTGATGTACTGGCCTCTGCAGAAACCTACTATGAAAGAAAGGAAGTATTATTTGATGAAAATAGAAATAATTCTCATTAATTTGAAATTTAATCACGGAAGCGCTGCGTTTAGGACATCCTGTCACTGCAAAGCTGAGCCTTGTGGAGTTTAGAGAGGAAAAGGCTCTTTCCAAGGCTCATCAAAAGCTTGGGCTGGGTCCTTCAAAGAATGCAGAAGTTTTCCAAAGACACACAGGAGTAATTACAACTGGGGGGGGAAAGCCTGGTTTGCTTTCCATCTGGCTCAGTATAAAGTATTTTAAACCATAAAACTCATCAAAAAGCCATTGTAACCTCCCCATAAAGTCCACAGAAGTTCCTATTCCAAGATTCGTATCACGTGAATTACCAAGACTTTCTTCACCTATTTCAGAGAATCTGAAATTCTAATTTCCAATCTAAATTCCAATTCCAATGCAGACATTTTCAAAATTCCCTGTAATTCTAACAATATTAGAGACCACCTCTCTTCAGAAACCTGGCAGTTCTTTTGGTTTAAGTCACTCCACTGTGAACTGACCATCACCTCCTCTGAGCATCCCAAATAAGGTGCCAGATTGCCATAAAGTGGACAAGACTTTCACAATGGAGCTCAGAAACCTCCTAAAAATCACAAATTTACATTTGCAGCTTATCTGTGTATACAGAAAAAAAATCTGAAAGAGAACACATGCGATTTAACAGCGACTACAAAGTGACAAGAAGACAATGCCCAACTGAAAAAATCACCAGTCCTCTGAGAGGGTTCAGTTGTTATTGTGGAGCAACAGAATCTATTATTAGCGCCTACTATTCCCTGCAGCAAGAAGCATTTCTCCTCCTTCCCTCCCCTCTCCAAAATACAACCTATAAAAAGCATCTGTTGCCAGCAAGGCCTGAAGAAGAATCCAGTAATCCAATAAATTAGTCTTTTTGCCCCCTTTTAATATCCATTCCAGAAATTAAATGTCAAAGCAGAGTGTTATTTGTGTCACTTAATACTGATTACTTGCTTTCCATACTACTTAAGATCAACATTATTTCTGGACTGTGGACTACACTTTGCCCTCGCCTCTCCAGCTCCTGGTAATATGGATCTTGATTTTTATTGTGGTTTGTTTCGTGGGGTTTTTTAGACTTGTTTTTACCTCCCTACGCACGATGACAAGTCTCACAACGACATTTCAGTGCAGAAGCAGCAGGGTGGATGCTCCTATTACAACACAACCTCCCGGGCTGTGTTTTCCATAGAAACTTTTGCCAAAGCCCAAACCTGTATTTCGTGAGGGGAAAAAAAATCTCGATGGAGCCATTCCCAAGGTCACAACACGTGGAAGGTGACTTAAACACAACATCCACTGTGTCACCCACCCCATTTGGACAAGGAAGGCAGGCAATAAACGCAAATCCATTACACTGAAAGCCTTTCGACGCTTTGGCCGCACGGCCCAGCTGCCGGCCAGCTGGGCGCCGAGCGTGGCCGAGCTTCTCACCGACAAAAAGCAGGGTGAAGATGAGGGTGAGCTGGTAGACGGCGTGGCCCAGGATGTTCTTCATCATGGTGCGGGAGATGAGGGGCTTGTTGCGGCCGTAGGGCTTGCGCAGCAGCAGCGACTCGGACGGCGGCTCCGTGGCCAGCGCCAGCGAGGCGAAGGTGTCCATGATCAGGTTCACCCACAGCATCTGCACGGCCTTCAGCGGAGAGTCCTGCGGGGGGAAACCGGCAAGTTTGGTATTTCCCAGGAAAAGCCTCCCTGGGGTTCATTTTTCCCGCGGGGCTGAGCTGCCGGGACCCTTCCTGCGTTCCCTCTGCAGGAGCACGGTGCTCTGAGCCCAGAGGATGAATGGTCCCCCTGCAGTCCTTTAAATCAGGGCCATTTGCAACCACAAAACTCATGTAAAGCGTAACAGGAGCTCTGTGTGACACCCATTGCAATGCTTTCCATTGCTTCATGCATCGTGCTTGAATTTTCAGCCGAATGTAGATAGCTAGGTAATCCGAATTTCTTTCTTGGAAGAAAAGTTATATTAGAACAATTTAAAAAGTAACATTTCCTTTATTACCATATCCTACCCATGTCTCTTTTTTTTCTCTTTTTTTCTTCCTTTTTTTTTTCTTTTTTTCTTTTCAGATACAGCTGGAAATGATTAAAAATTTATGGAAAAATGACAGAGACATCTTGACATATTATACTTAAATAAAACTTTAACGGTAGTGACATAATAAAAAAAAAGAGCCTGGTATTTTGATTAAAAAAGAACTCTGAAATTCATTAAACTGTATCAAACACGCAAAAAGCAAAACAACCTTTCCTGGTAGCAGGATATCATATTTGGAACTATGGAAATGGAATGAAAAACCCCAAATATTGGTATTTGATGTGGGCTGTAGCTTCTGAAGCAGCTCTCCAGTCACTAGAAGGAGCTCTTTCCTCACACAATCCCATAAAGTCTGTGGCCATAATACAGAGGACTTAAGTCATGTTTAATAACCCCAAAATTTAATAAATAAAGCTAACTAACACAGATTTCAGGAGAATGCAGGAGAACTCTTACAAAGTTTTGATGTGTATCTCATGGGGGCAGCTGTAAGGGGAGAGTGATGCTTCGGGGAGCCAGGGGAGGAAAAACAAAGTGAGATCTTTTTTTGTGACAACCTCCTGTGCCTTTAGACTCTGTGCAAAACAGGCAGCACCAGCAAGGTCTGCTTCCTGTTCCAAACAGACCATTTTTATGGGGAAAAAAGAATCACCAAAGTAATAAGGCATCAACATGACAAATCTCATCATGAAATTGAGTTACTCTGCAGTGTGAGAGCTGGAAGAGGGAGCACTATTTTTATGTATTTCATTACCACAGTGCTGCAGCAGCAAAGGAAGAAAACGTAGACGACAGGACACAAACAAAAGCAAAGCCAACAAAACTCCTTGAGAACTCTGCCCTTTTCTTCAAAGGCTAAACGTTCATTTTTAATGAAATACCGTAAAAGAACAAGGGCCAACACACATTCAGTATCCCAAGGACTTACAGAAAACAAGGGTAAGTGCTTTGGTCTATCGAGCATCTGGTTTAGATTCCAACTCTCCCTTGAGATAAAATATTATTTCCCCTTAAAAGCACATTTTAACGCATTTACACAGATTTTGATGCGTTTCAATTATTAAAAAACCCCCAAATTTTGGCTTATTCAAAGGGATGGAGAAAAGAAACCTCCTGTTTCTAAGTCTTACAGGTTGGGTTCGTCATGGCCAGGAGGACAATTAGCATTAATGGATTCTTGACCTCTTGGTTAAGGGTTGCATTAACTGGGCTCATCTGCAGAGCTCAGCTCACTCATTTGAAATGCAGCTGCAGAAGCAGGAAATGTCTTTGTCCTTAGAGGTGGCTACAAAACTAAAAGTGATCAGGACAAACTTCATCCCAAACTGAGACGTCATTCATTTTTATTAACACTAATGTCTCCAACAAAGAGAGCACCTGCAGTAAAAGCAGTTTGTGGCTGGGGCTCACAGACCCTCGATGGGACACAGAGAAAAAGGAAAACGCCTTTACAGCTGAAGAATTTTCCCTGTCATGTTTTTGCCCATCTCATTAATAAGTTTGAGAAACATTCTCTGCTTCGATCTGTTACTATAACTCAATTTCCACTTCACGCACCGAATTCTCCATCAACAAAACCGAATTTCCCCGTTACATTTCATAGATAGAGTCAGAGATTCAGGTGTCTATCAGGGCCTGCCATATTCCCAGCAGAAAGGAGAGGCAGATTATTTCAGTCTCTAAATCACACAACTGTAATTGGCAGTCATCAGTTTTGGCAACAACATGTTCTCACCATTTCACACTGCCAATCACCTTGGGTGGCTGTGGTGCCCCTAATAATTATCTATTATTGGCAGTGCTACACTGCTCAGTCAAGTGTGAGAGCTCATTCGAGGCTGAAGCCAAAACATTAAATACACATTAGTCTGGGCAGGCAGTGGAATGAAATTTCCACTGCAACTCTATCTGATTTCTGATTAGTTGGTGGAAGCTGAGGAAAATACACATCAGCTAAGGAGCTTAGGCTTCCGCTGCAGGTTTGAGTCACTCGTGCAAGTGGGATGCAAATGAATCTTCTTTTCATTGTGTTTTAGCCACTAACTGACCAGCCAATAATTCTTAATGGTCTCTCTGAAAACTCTGGGGATGTGAACCACCTAAAATCACCACTTATTCATCAAATTCCTTTCCACTTGACCTTGGAATAGGTTAGCCTTGGCCTAGAGGTAAAAGGAAAATGTCCCTTAAATCAAGTGATGTTACACTTCATCTTGGAAACACTTAAAAGTACAAATCGCCAAAGGCTGGAAATAAACTACAAATCTTTTGTGACATGCAGAGCCTCACAAATTTTAGAGCTTGTTACTTTTGATTTAGATGACAAGCTGCAAGGGAACAAAAAGGTATTTCCACCTTTACCTCTTTACTCCTGTTTGCCACAGAACACATGCAAGGATTCATAAAAATGAGCATTTCTGGGAGGTCACCTTTCTACACATTAATGAAAAAAATGTCAGCCCTCACTGTGCTGCTAGATCACACTGTCTGCTAATTGTATGGAAGTGGCATCCTCAATTCCATTCCCATGCCTCTAATCTTTGCCAAAACAAAGCTAAACAGTACAGACTTTGATTTTATATTGCAGCTTTTTCAAGTTTGCCAGTGCTATTATTTTTGAATTTGCCAAGTACAGTTCTGCAGTAAAACATTATAACCACGTAAATTACTGCCTTATACATGTAAGTATAGATCATCCTCATTTTTTTGAACAAGATCTGTAAAAACAATCAGTGATTCATGCAGCAGTTCATTGCTACAGTGCCTTTTAATTAACATTTAATTTTCCAAACATAATGTCCTACGGAGTCACTGTTTTCAGTTCCCAATGTCTGCTAAAACATTAAGTCTCTCTCAAAGTGCAAGAATAATAATTTGAATGTAAAATGTTAAAACACAGGCTTTGTCTTCCCTTTCTTCAGCAGAACCCTTTTGAAGAGTTACAATTGCCTCAACAGTTGGAGCCGCAGACTGAATCTGGCACGGAGAGAAACCCGCTTGCTTTATGGCTCCAGTAAAAGACTGTTTCCATTTGACCGAGCTGCATTTTGAAATCTTCATTTTGTCCATACCCAGATCACCTTGAACAGCTCCAAACATAACGAGCTGATACCCTCTGGGTGCTGCTGGGGACAGGAAATGGGCTGAGCCCATACAGAGCTCCACGGGGCACCCAGAGATGCGGAGCAGTGACTCACTGCAGGCGCAAAACTCGCAAGAGTCGTAGGCAGAGCTCCAAAGAACCACCCTCACTGAATCAGTCAGGGGCTCTGCAAAACTGTTATTCAGAGAATGAAGTCAGAATATAGAAGTTTGTAACTCGTAAACCCACTGGGAAAACAAGCGATGGGTTTAAGCGGAGGCAGTGGCTGCAGAAGAGAAAGGGCAATTCCGCACAAACTGGTCAAGACCACCACACCCTGATCACACTAAAAGTGTGCACCGGGCACCACGGGGAAGGCAGCAAGAGGCAACTGAATTGGGTTAATTAAAAATAAGGTGAACGAGCCCAGCTCGGCTGCACTGAGCCACACAAACCTCTCTGGGAGTAACCAGAGGTGTGAACTCCTCCGGGGTCTGAGCAAACACACAGACACAGAGCTAAAGCCACCCCTGGCACCCCAGACTGAGGGCTCCTGACTCAGCTTCTCACCAGAGACCTCTTCAAGCTCTGTTTTGCTGTGTGACCCAGATCTCAGAGCGCCTTACGTAATTACAGACTCACAACACGGAAGTTCATCATTCGCTGAAAATTCAGGTCTTGTGGCTTACAGATTGAGCTGCTGTAAACTGAAACAGGGCCCCGTGAAAGTGAGATCCCTCGGAGGGGTCGCTCTGGCAGCAGCCGTGCTAAGCTTGTCAGCAGGTGACACTGGAGCTGTAATTCTTATGCTGCTTAGAGTATGATTGCTGTCACCTTAACATGACTTCGTGCTGGGAGCCAGGGGAGAAAAGAGAAACAACCATCTGCATTGGTCCTGTGCATAATAACTTCTTTGACAGCCCGCTGCTTGTCCTTTATAAGCTTTATCTGACACTGGAGCAGTGCAGAGGCTCACAGACACTTTGTACACATAAGAAGACCGGGACAAAACAGAAATAGTAGATTTGATAGATATCCTCTAACAGAAGCATCTTCTTGAAGCAGGCATTGGGTAGATAACAAATAAAATTATATTTGCTTAAAATTAACAGGATTAAACTAAGCAGCAGTTCCCTGAAGTGGAATTGGCAGGGACCCTCACTTTATTAATCTGTTCAAGGGAAAACCAACAGATTATTAAAATGACCACTAAAGGTCCCAGGTTCCCCCTAATGTTTTTCTTAAGCCTCTCCACGGGCTTCCTAAGGTGCTCTGGAGCAAACAAATGATCTCCTGCGTGGGCTCAGCACTCTTTGGGTGCCCCTTGGAGGGCTGGCTTCGCTCCCACCAGTGCTCACACAGTCATTAATTAATTCATTAATACAGAATTTTTGTGGTTTCACTTGGAGTCCTGCAGGGAGATGACCACATCCTCATATTTACATGTGCACCAGAGCAACTGCAGGACCAAGACTGAAGAAAATTAAGCCCATAAAGTTGCAAAGCACAAGCTGAGTGTTAAAAAAGATTAGTCTAAACAAAGGTTTGATTATCTTTATACTTCCTTTAGGCACAAATCAGAAAGAGCAGATGAATGTAAAGGCACCTTCATCCCGAAGCATCCCAGTGTTTCAAACTGGTTCCAAACTGCAGAACAGATTATTTGAGAGGTGGCACAAGGAAGAACAGAACAAATGTTGTTATCTGCAGAGAATTTTTCTCATCCTAAATATGTTGAAATGTCACCAAAAGGACAGCCTGTGTAATGTTCATTAACCTGAATATTAATGGTGAACTGAAATTATATTCTGTGTGTCAGAGAAAGCCAAACTGACCACCCAAAGGAAAGGAAAATTCAGTCCAGTGTGGACTTTTTTCATGTTCATTCTGAAGGTCCCAGGAAGCTGTGGCGCCTTTTGGAAACTACAGATTTCAGCTCTGTTTGTTTGTTAAGGACAAAAGCATTTTAGTCAGAACCTTTCAGTGGGGCCCGTGCACAGCTGTGCAGATGTGGATGTACACGTGTGCACCTCGACTGTTGCGGGCAAGATTTTTATGGCAGAGTCCCGCATTTTGTGCTGGAGCTATTTTCATAGCAACCAGAGGGTACAGCATGTTCCCAAGTGCAATTTTTAGTAAAGCTTTCGAGCCAAACAGAATGTCCTTTGGCTGGCTGGAGTCAAAGCCTAACATAATAACGTGCATTTGTGAGGCAAAATCCTTCTTGAACGAGACAGAACCGGGAGCGGCTCGAGATTAGCCGCAGTCAGGCTGAGTGTAAACAGTGGCAAAGGACAGAACTGCTGCCTTTCTGCTTCCATTTCCACGTCAGCTTCTTCCACACCTCTCCTCTGGGTTTGCGTCTTTACTGCCAAATTCAGGAATTGCACAAGAATCTGCTCGCAAAGCAGCACAGGAGCTCCAGGAGCTGTCCACTAAAACCCGTGAGCAGGGACGACAGGCCCAGGGAGGGCCTCGCAGACATCTGGGGCAAGAGAAATGCACTGGGCCTGATCCAAATCCTTCTAGAAGCCAAGGGAATGATTCAAAGGATGAAAAAAGCTCTCCAGAATTAAAAATAGGAAATATATTTGCACTGATAATGCACTTCATGTGCATTTAGACTTGATTTAAAATAGTTCTTGCACTGATCCAGCAATGTTTAACCTCTTCAGGAGTAAAAAATTCTCTGGTTTAACAAACAGAATGAGTTTCCCTTTGTGCTTTCCCAAAACAACTGAAGAAATTCTGGGCATTAACCAGGAGAGTTCACCTTAAATAAAAGTTGATAGCCAGTGACAAAATGTTGTTAAAACAGGGTCTTTAAGGAAGCACTGGCCTCAGCTGCAGGGATGGTGCCGTCACCACCCGGCTGTCAGCACCTTGTTCTGGGTGGTTTTGTACCACTTGTAAAGTTTTAGTCCTTGTTCTTGTGTTACCAGCAACAATCACTCTACAGCTGGGCATTTTCTCAATATGCTTGAAAATATTTCCAAAGGGAAATTTATCCAACTTTGCAGCAACACCACAAATTTCATCCCTCAGCACAGGCTCAGGGTGACAACAAGGGACCTCCGAGGCCTCTGAAAGTCAGCCAGAGCGAAGGAGAAGTTTGACCTCGTGGGTTTGTTAAGGTAGCCGGGTTTCTGGTTGCAAGGATCAATTCCATGGTTCCAGTGTAAGTTTAGCCTGGAGCAGAGCTGATGACTTATTCATTGCTTTGCTCAGGTGTGCCTGGGCTGAAATGTACCTGCTGAAACAGGTATGGGCATCTGGGTGATGCACCATGAGGCAGCATCAGCTTTCCCCCAGTGCATCCCAATCCAGGGAGGCATTTTGTGGCAGCACCTGTCTGCACCATCTGAAATATACGTTATTTTAGGGAGTGACAGCGCTAAAACCCAAATTTTGCCATTTTCTCTTTAAAACAGGAACCTTCTTCTGTACTACATATATCCTGTTTACCCTCTAGAGGAAAAAAAATAATTTTATTGCCCAAGAAATTATATTTTGAGAAAAAAACATGGTTTGCTTTGAGGTATACTTTTTGTAAATGACCTGGACATGTTGCATGTGCACCAGGACTGCAATGAGGGATTAATGGAGAGGAAGAAAGAAAGGTCTAAGTCCAATTCTATGTGTCATTTAACTGGTTTGTCATCTGCATCTGGAGTTAAAAAGAACTGCCTGAAAGCAACAAAATCATTTTATCAGTCAGAAAGATTGGGATTACTTCTGTGTGTCAGCCCTCCTGTCCTGAAAATAACCTCATTCCATAACACATTAAAAAAATATGTACTTATTAGTGAATACATTCTGAGAGGAAAATGCAAATTCGCACAACCTGCTCCTTCTCCCAATCCATGACGTTTTCTCTCTGACCATCACAGGCTCAGGGATGGCAACACCGAGGGAGGCAAAAAACAGCTCCTAAAAGCCAGTTCCTTTGGGAAAAAACATGGATTAATCCAGCCTGACATCAGCAGCTCTTTAACCCTCAGCAGCCTGAACCTCGCAGCGCTCAGGAGAATTTCCAAACGTTCACTTGCTGCGTGTCAAGCAGGAACCGAGTGCAAGGCCCCCTCCCCTGGGAGCGGCCGTATCCCGGCAGGCTCCAAGCAGGAATTGCTCACCTGGGTGATGCAGGCGCCGGTGAAGGCCACGATGACGGCCACCACGTTGACGGTCAGCTGGAACTGCAGGAACTTGGAGATGCTGTCGTAGACGTTGCGGCCCCACATGACGGCCTTGACGATGCTGGTGAAGTTGTCGTCCGTCAGGATGATGTCCGACGCCTCCTTGGCCACGTCCGTGCCAGCAATGCCCTGGGGAAAGGGGTTGGGAGTGAGATTCTCTGCTAGGCAGCACAAATCCTCGTACTCAAAGCCCGCAGCGGCTGCTGAGCATATTCTGCTTTTTTGCATTTCGTGGAATTTCGCCAATTCAACCTGGTTTCGAAGTGAATTAGGCCGCAGAAATGGAATTTACAGAGAGCAGAGGAATTCATGTGGTGATGGCTCTGAGTGTGTTGTTATCAGCTTAAAGACTGCTGATCATCTGAGTTATTTTTGTCATTGATGATGTTTTGTTGATATACATGAACAGAATTGGCAACAAAAATGAGAATTACGTGTCCTAATGTATAGTCAGAGTACACATGGAAGACACCTTTCCAGTCAGTGGGGGATTTTACCACAGCAAAAGAGAACTCCAGTGTTGTGAAGAAAAAGGTCATTTTTCTGTATGGGCACAGGATTCTGCATAAAGCCTATAATTAATGAGGCAAAATCCTGAAGAAGTATCAAGACAAGCAATGCCAGGGAATCCAAGCCAATTAAAGGATTCTGACGCAACATAACTCACTCCCACCAATATATTCCTTCACTGACAAGTAATAACTAAGAAACTTCTCATTTAATGAGTTGAAAACCCCTCACAGCAAGTTCATAATGGCACAAACATCAAGATTATACCATTGCAAAGCCAACATCAGCTTTTTTAAGTGCTGGTCCATCGTTGGTTCCATCCCCAGTCACAGCCACCACCTGCCTCTGTTCCACCTGTGTGCTGTCAATAATACCTGCAAAAAATGTGTAGATGGGTGTGTTTAAAGACACTTATGGGCAATAATTAGCAAGATAAAACGTCCCTGTAAAACAGCAGGGTCTGTATGATATAGATTGGGTAACACCACACAGTTTTACAGAGATTAAAAAGGCAGATCTCTAATGAAAATAATGATGAAAGCTGCGGCATCACCACCATCCACTACTGAGAGCCACCATTAGGATTTACATGGCAAGTTCTGATCCTGCATCATCAACACATCAACAGAGCTTGCACAGGCTTCAAAGGGAATGAGAGCAGCTCATTATGTCCTTTTGGCAGATTCCTGCTGTTTAAAGTTTTGTGTCACATCCCAGCACTGATCAAACATCAGTGGAAAGGTTTGCCAAAAACTTAAGTTCATGCCTAGGGCTCTTCTAAACTGGGACCCAGCTGTAATATCAGCTCTGCTAGGAGGCCTTCATAACCTAAAGATAACAAAAGTCATTGATGAATTTTATTCAGCAGGAGAATTTTAACAGCCGTGCTTAATTCTGCCAAACGGTGAATAAGGAGATATAAAATAATTCTTTAAATTCTGGGACCAAACATTTCATTAAATAGAGATAATAAAATAATTTCTACTTTCATTTTGAAATCATTTGAGGGAGAAAATAAAAGCACTTCTCACTTGGTGAATCAAGTTTTTCACACAACAAGGCTGCAGGGAATTATTTTCCACTTATGCAGATAGGGAAAGTCAGGAAAAGAATGAAGAATTTTTCTGAGGCTACGGAAGCAGCCCAGTTTTTTAACAGGATGCAGATCATTCACCACTCATGTTTCTGTTTCCATGTCAGGGTCCAGAGCATGAGTCCCGAACACGGGATTTTCGTGTAGGATGCAAGAACACCTCTCCATACTGATAATTCAGGGGGGGAAATGACAGAATTCCTTTTGCTAACACATTTTGCACAAAGTCATAACCTCCAAAAACAATTATCCAAACCTAACCAGTGCGAAAAGCTTTCACTCTGCTCTGAAAAAAATCCCTCCCCTATCAGATAACCAAGCAGAAATAGGAAATTGCAGATTACAGAGCAATAGCTGCCTCTTGGCAAGGTTCAGGCTTATCAGCCACCAGAAGATTGCAGTGCCCTGTGCAAGCAGTTAGTGCCCTGTATTTTTCAGATTTATGAAAATGAGAAAAAAAGCCCTATTCACTTTCCACTGGCAGTGGGATCTCGGATAAATGGCACATTACTCTGATAAGATCTTACAATTAGAGCTTTCAGTTCGTTGGGGTGATTTGCCTTTGGTACGACTAAATAAACAGAAACATCATCTGTCACTACTGTTAAAAGCATTTACTTGGTCTTCCCTTCTTGTTATTAACACACCCTTTGATGTTAAATTAATAGTTTAAGCTTCTGAAAAAAAAGTCATTAAAATCTCTGGCTCATTAAGGTATTAACTGCTCCAAAGGGGTCGATAGTATCTGCTCACAACTGGGTTCCAAGTGGGAGCACAACCCAAACCGAGTTGAAGAGGCTCGAACCAAGGATCTCCTAACAGAGGGAAATGGATCTGAACAGTGACTGTGTTGATGACTGTGCCACCAACTGCCCTCCATCAGCCAAGTCCTGCACGCTGCCAAGTCACTCACAAGGTTTAGCACTCATTCGCAAGGCTCAAGGGACACTTTTATCCCAAAAAAACCCCAAACTGTGCGGCCAGGATGAGCCCAACACTGGCCAGAGCACAGACCTGCAGAAACAGCAGCCGTGGAACACCGGACACAAAAAGGGCCCGGGTATCATCAGCATCTGAGCCCCAGATCCCCCTGCAGTGCCCACTGGGAATGCCACGGGAAATACACGGAATTGTGGGGATGGATTTCAGTGCTACCCCTGGGAAAAGAGAACGACTTTGCAAAACCCCCGTCTGTACGTCAGACAAATTTCTAAAACAGAACAGCAGCGCTTATTTGGGATTCAGAGGATTTGTCACAACTCTACTGACACTCCCTGACTTCTGCCTGCTCTTTTTAATCTGCTCCTCCTCCCTGCTCCCTCACACTGCTGAATGTTTGCCTTCTTTCCAGCACGTGCCTCCTTCTGAACATATTTAGTGTTTGCTTTTAACATTCTGTTAATGGATGAGATCAGGTTTGACCTCAAGGATTTTCTTCAGTATCGAGAAGTGTGCCGAGAGAAAATTCCCAGTGTGAGGAGACCAGAGGGAAGAAGGATGCCCAGGAAGGGCTCTCCCTCTGCAGTCCTGGGCTGTGGGGATCAACCTCTGGCGTGATCAGGGAAAAACAGGACTGAGGGTATGAGCTGGCAGGCTGAGGGTAAAGAGAACATTCCCTGGCCTTTGCACTCAGTCCAAAGGGCTAAAAAGGATCTTCAACATTAATTAGTCATGTCTAACAACCAGGAAATTTCTTCCAACTATACAGCTTTACTCCAGCTGAAAGCTTACGTACAGAATTTTAATAAAAACAGGTTTTCGTGGGGAATTCTTCAACTCTCAGCAAAGCTTCCTGCCAAAACAGCCTTTGCTCTTTCATTGGCCTCTTCCCTCATCTGGAGCTGCTTGGCCATGACATCCTTCTGTCAGAAAGAATTTCATTCAACAGCCCCAGGAGCACACCTAGAGCAGAACATGACAGTGTGTTCCACACCGGGGTCCCGCTGATGTGGCAGGAATTCGGGAAGGAAATTCGGGCACGAATTTGTCCTGCAGCTTGCATAAGACACCAGTTTCCCAGAGCAAGCAGCGTGTGTCAGATGAGGGCAAAGATCCTACTTAAAACAACCACGCAGGGCTTTCAAGAGGGGCTCCAAATGCAGAAGCTTGTTATAAAATACAAAATACAAAAACTGAAACGTATCCTACATCTCCCCCCCGCCTCCCACCTAACTCTAAGCAAGCATTAAATCAAATCCACTCGGGATAATAACTTAGGGAATATTAACCAACCATTCCTCTTCTGCACCTGTGGCTTGGCTCAAACTCATCATACCCAGCCCCGGGTTCTCCCTCTGGCACGGGACAAGCGCTGCTCGATTTAAACAACCCTCGCTGGCACTGTCACCCTTGGAGCTGCATCAGTAAGAAACTTCCGGGAGAAAAAAAAATTCCGGGTTTAGAGATTTCTTTCTGTCTCAACTGCTTAAAACAGGCAGGGAAAACTGAGCTCCAGCTGAGCACCGCAGAGCTGAAGCCCAGTTTGGGTGTTAGGGAGGGGGGAAAGCTGATCCTCCCACAGCCTCACCCAGATTTGCGTTTCTCTGACAAGCTAAACATAGGTACAGCCACCTATTTTCATAAACACGTCCTCTGCAGGCTGTTTGTAATACTCCAGGCTGGTTTTTAATACTTCCAAAATTTTGGAAGCTCCCTGTTAATGTAACAAGAATTTGCAACATCTGTCTGAAGGAGGAAGCTCAAATTTATTTGAGTTACATGCTTGGGTATGTGCCTGGATGGAGATTTAAAGGTTAAGATAAAAATGTTCTATAGGACATTACAGAGAGCACTGGGAATTAAGTGAATAGTCCTCTCCAAATTTCAGGATATCAACGAATACAATTTTTTGTATTTTTTTTTTAATTTTAACCAGTCTCATGGCTTTCCACTTTAATGAGGTTATGAACATACTACCGTCCCATGCAATAATAGTTGAAATATTTTAGTAATTAAGGGTAATTATTAAAAATCTTTTCTTCTTTAAAGTTCCCTTTCTGCTTGATAACAAATTAGCCCTACATGAGAATAGTTGTTTTTAATATCACAAATAAAAAAATAATTCCAGTCTAATTTAATTATATTGGAAGGCACAGCTTCTTTATTGGTAAAGTATTTCTTTGATCTTCTCTATAACTTCTGATGATAATTCCCATCAGTGCTAAAAGGTAAACTGACAATTTTGAATTATTTCAGCAACAGCACTGTAACCTCACATCAGTATAAATGATACGTGTTTTTACTTGTTATATTTTGAAATAGAGAGAAAAGAAAGATGAAATAATACAAAAAGGTGCCTTAAAATCCATCCCAAACTGTATTTCACTGGGACTGAGATTTTTGTACTAAAGCAGTTTGTGATGATAAAACTCTCTGATGGGTGTTTTTCCAATCTACCTCTACTTCAAAGCCATAAATATTTGAAAGCAAGTGTCTGCCCAGGCTGAAATGCTGAACCATGCCTTTCTCTGGTCCCTGAGCAGTAGTAAAAACAAAAGTGAAAAATAAAAATGATCCTTTTGCTGGGTGGGATTGGGCTATGTTAAGGAGAAAAAAATATTCCCTCCAGCAGCTGTATGTCATTAAAAATTAAATATAAAAAAAGTTTATTTTCTGATGTGTGTTTTTAGCCTAGAGCAGATAGAATACATCAAAGGGGAGAAAATCCTCTCAATCCCTCAAGTGTCTGAGAAAAACATAACATTTTAACAAGAGGCCCAAAACTGGTGAACATTTAAATAGTTTCTTGTAACTTTTAATGGCCCTTGGAGTATTACCAGCCAAAAAATTCCATCATGATTTCCACAGCCTTGTCCTTGAACTTTGTTAAGATACTTAATTGCTCTCTTGACCTTGCCACATCTTTAAAATGTTAATTGTGTTGCTTGCATGTGGCATTCGGCAGGAGTAAATATCTTCTGGGCTGTCGAAGTGCACATGCAACAAACCATCAACAATTTGTCGTTCCTCTTTCCTCCAGCTCTCTGCTGATTTCAATTTCCCTGGCAAAGGTTTCCTTCTCCTCTGGAGGGAAAATCCTGACTGATTCGGACGAGCGATCCCGAGGGACTTGGTTAATCCGCTTAACGAAACACAAATTGTTGTGTTTCTGAAACAAATCAGCTGTGGGGCTGTACCAGGGCTGCTCTGAGAGCTGTAACAGGATTTGAGATGCACTGGGGAGGGGAGGAGACTTCAGCTGACCTTGTGCAGGTCTAACACTGACCCGTGGAGATAAAAATGTCCTCCAAACTTTTCCAGTCCTGAACAAACCCCTGCTGGGAAACTGTTTTGGAGCACACCTCCCCCAGATTTGTGTATTAATTGTAAATTACACGTAGGTACTACCACACTAAGAAATTGTGTACATTATAAGACATGTATGGAAAAGGGTGGGATGGAGATGATTCATTCTCTGTCCAGCTGCCCCATCCAGCACCATGCCAGAGTTCCCTGGAATGATCCATGTTTCCACCTGGTCTCAAACCCAAAGGACCCAAATGATCCAATCTTCAAATTCACAATGGAACTTCTGCCCTAAAGGCATTTAGGCATTTTTTTAAAACTGCATGATTCTCAAAAGCCTTTGGAATCAGCCATGTATGGAATCATAGCAACGGAACCTAAAGGATTTCCTGCCTAAATGTGGATTACTATTGCAGTAGTCAACCAGCTGAAAACATCTAACTGATCAGCCGGATCTGAGCCTGAACTTTAGCTGCTCCAGTTGCTAAAAGGGGGTCTCCAGACTTTCTGGGGCCTTAGAAAAATATTCCAGCTCTTTCTTCATCAGGCAGCCAGAAAACAGCCATCTGCTGGTGGAGCTTCCACCTAAGCACAACCAAAAATGAGGTTACTCCTGCTCAGAAACTGCCTGATTCCATCAGTCTCTAAGTGTGAGCCTCAAAGTCCACTGAATAAGATGTCAAGTCATCAAAAGAAAAAAGGAAACAGCAAACCAATCCCTCTTTTATGGGAACATTCCATCTGCAGACACTGGGGCGAGAGAATTTTTGTAAGGTGCAGTTCCTACAGGACGGACCCTAAAAACACAGAAATCTAAAGGAAGCCAGTGCAAATCACACAATTAGATGAGCCTATGGGAAAAGTTCCACCACCCCAGTAACAGCTGCTGGGACAGGAAAAAGTTTCTTTCTCTTGGAACACTTCGTAAAATAATAGTGGGAGAACGGCTGCACTGGAGTGACTGGATTCACTCTTAATGAGACTGCTCTTGTTTCCATCATAAGGGGGTGTAAGGCAAAGACAACAAAATCTGTGACCTCTCTCGTTTATATCTTTCTGAACAATATTTTCTTTCTTCCCACCAAATGCACATTTTCCCTTGCCAGCTCGAGCCTCATTCCAGTTAAAAGTCACAAAGCAAATATGAGACTGCCTACGTCCACTTGCCAGACATCTTATTGGTATTTCTCCTGTTCCTGCCCAGGAGCTTCCTATTCCAAATAGGAATCTCCTATCCATCTCAAGGCTGAGATAGAACACGAACACAAGAGTGCAAGAAAATTTCCTTGTGTGGTGTAGAGCTGTGCAGCAAAAGATGACAACTCAGATGGGTTTGTAACAGTAAAATCAAGGCAGAGGATGCTTCAACACCTTTGGCATTGATTTCCAGCCCCACAAAGGCAGTTTGCACCCACCTTTCACCAGAGTGTGTTTGTCCGTGGGGGAAGAACGAGCGAGCACCCGGAGCTTTGGCCAGATTTTGTCAATCCGCTCCTGCTCGATCTGCAGGGGGGGAACACAAGAGAAAGAACCCAAACAGTAAAACCACCAGCCTGTGATGAGAAAAATTTATGTCACTGTGTCGGACAATTCCCCTCGCTACCCAAACATGCAGCTTTTCTGCAAAAGCACAGGAAAATTCCAGCAGCCATCGATGCTGCAAGTGAAGTCAAGGCCATCACTAGCAGGGTTCTTCTGCTGGCTGAATCAGGTAAATTTTTCCACAGTACCTAACCAGCCTTTCTTGTCATCTTTGTGGATAATTCCACCCAGAATCATCACTCCAGATACTCCAGAAACTCCAGGGTGGAGTTTCTGAAAGCTGATCAAACCTGTTTACAGCTTTGTTGTTCTACTCCGCATGAGAACCCAAATCCTTCATTTAGCACCAATAATGGTAAGATTTTCTTGTGTAGCAACAGGAACAAAGCCAAACCTGTTGCATTTATTAACATTCCCAGGATTCCAGCCATCAGTGCAAGGAGCAAACAACTGTGTCCACTCATTTATGGTGGACTCAAAGAGCCAGTGGAGATTTTACTTTCTTAGAGCTGGGTGTGAGCTCCATCTCTGATGAGGAGTTAAAAATCTTCCAAAGGGTAGATTTTTTTTTAATGCAAATCATTGATGTCAGTACATTAGATAAAGTGGAATAAACTAAAAAAATGAGAGGAGCTGGTTCTCAGAACAGATTGCATTTTTAGGAGCAAAATTGCTGTTGAGTTCTTTCTCCTCCCTGCCATAAACCTGCTTTAATGGGCTTAGTTCTGAGTTCTTGTGGAGCAGTGCAGTGGTTCTAAAAACTGCAGAATCAGGCCAGCACTAAACTGCTCCTGAAAGAGAAAAGACTGGAATTCCACTTCTGTTTAGAATTGCAAAAATTTAGTGGGAGAAAAAAAAGCAGGAATTTTTTCCAAGCAGTCTCTACCGATCCGAGGCACGCACCAGCACAGGAGAACATTCCAGTGCTTTCACTGGGCTTCATTTACCTCTCCCTTCTCATTCCGGATCCTCCTGTTGAACTCCTTCCCTTCGAGGCAGAGGAAGTCTTCTCCTGGGTGGATGATGCCGCACTTGATGGCGATGGCGCGCGCGGTGTTGATGTTGTCCCCGGTGACCATGCGCACGGTGATCCCGGCTCGCTGGCACTTCCGGATGGCTTCTGGCACCTGCAAGGGCAAGGCAAGGGCACGGAGAACTCCTGGGTCAGAGCTAAAACACAAAGCAGGTGTTCCCACCCAGAACAATTTCAGGCTAAGAAATTCCTGACGCAGAAAGAGGAGTTGGATGTGTTTTGTTGTTACTTGGCGGTTGTGGAGTTGGGCAAATCTTGTATCAAGAGGCACAGAAATCACCTTTTAGATCAGTTCCCTAAATTTTCTCCTGGCTGGAATAAAAGTGAGTGCTCTGCAGCTTTTCTGACCTTCAGCAAGCTGAACATAGATACTCAACACGTGGAAATGGGAATGGAGAGCACAGGAAATGACTGAACTTCTGATCCAAACCTCCCTTTCAACAAGATTATTTCAAAAGTTATTGTGATTTAGCACTACTTAATTCATGCTTATCAACAGGTGGAATTCCTAAATACAGGAGTTTAAAATTAGTATTTTATGTATTTCAAAATCATAAAAATGAAACCTGACTTTAGTTATGCCTTTTTCTGCATGAGACAAACTTCTGCTGCACAGGAAATGTACCAGGGAGAAAGAATTCAGGCTGTAACAGGGGCTGTGAGATTAACGTAGGAGCTCTATTCTGGCTTGGCATCGTACAGAGATTATTTAAAAAAAAAAAAAACAAGAAAGATTTGTGGAATTAAAAGAAAAGATTGATTCCTAATAATTAAATAAAACCCTTTTAATAGAGTTACTTGGGTAAGTGAAGCCTATAGAAAGGCTCCATGTCTACAGCTCAATTCAGATGGAGAAAAAATTCTGTTTCCTTAAACTACATCCTAATTAATGATAATTTCTAAGTAAATATCACTAACCAACTGATTCAACCTCATCACATTTTTGCATTATTTTGCATTGTTATTATTATGAAAGCATTATTTCTTCCAGAGAAAAATAGCAACATTTGATGTGGAAGGATAAGGAATGTGTTTAACATGCCCGGGACAGCCTGGATGTTTTTCTTCAGCACAGCACCACTTCTCTAAATGTCATTTTTACCTACAGCAGTCTAAGAGCAGCCCAGGCTTCACCACGAAGACAGAAGCTCTTCACGGAAGTGAACTGCCTTACTTAGAAGATGGCAATGCACAGTTGTTAAAAAATGCTTTTAAAAAACACTGCTATTTAAGAAAAGGTATCAAAATGGATATTACTGCCTATATTCAGTGCACCTTGCTGATCACAACCCACAGCACAGAGATAAATATGTTGTGGAACTCAATGCCAGTTTGAGTGGATTCATCTCATCCATTAGTGCAGAAAATATTAAGGAAAGGAGACACCATCTCCAACATTACACTGCTAATTTTATGTATTTCTAGATATTTTAATTTCCTCTGTAGCCACAAGTAGGGGACATTGCTGAGGGCATTTATGCGACAGCCCTTGCTCTGAGACAGTGTGGCAAATCCTGGGCTTTGAGGGATTTCCTGGGGCCAGGAAGGTTTTGGGTCTGCACTGAAAACCCCACACCCTACACCACAGATAATGGTTCTCCCAATATGGGAATAATTTCACACGTTTGTGCATATTTATTAAAGGCACTTGTGAAGCCCCTGTTTTCCAAAAACCCTCCCTAAACTCAGTGAGGACCAGAGCAGCACTTTCCCCAGGTTTCCCAGGAAAATCCCTCCACTCTCAGTCTGCCCACAGGACGTGCTGTTTGTAGGAGGACTCTGCCCCTACAAAATCAAGGGCAGAACTCAGGGACAGAGCTTTACCTTCCCGTTTCCTCACCTCTAACTGGGAATATTTTCCCCACAAATTGCACACCCTGGAAAAATCATTCAGACCTGAAGCCTTTCAGTGATAGAAACAGGCTTCTAGAGGGGAATGTACAATCGGGTTAAATCCATTCCTTAAGCAAATGACTCCTGATCTCCCCAGTTTCCACATTAATAATCCTGCCTAGATCCCATTTGTCAGCTGGAAATGCCTTTGGTACCCACTGGAGCTGTGGTGACCCTCGTGCACAGGATGGGGCAGATTTAGAGGGATGTCTGGAAAACCAGCCCAGTGGATGGACCAGGAAGGAGAAAAATAAATTACAGTGCAAGCAGCAAAAAAGGGTTATTGCCACCAAGTGCCAGTCCCATTAAACGAGGTCAGGGGAGGACAGCCCCAGTTGCACACACATCTCAAACTCACATCTAACTGGAGAAATCATTCTGTTTTCCTCTCCTGTCATTTTCTGGACAGCTGGTGGGTGGTATCTGATTTAATACTGTGTACAGTAATTACAGTTAAAATATTGTTCATATTTTTTTATTGCTGTAAGGGAGAAAGAGTGTTGGCAGACTGAGTGGGCAGAGGAAGCAGATATTTTCCATCAGTTTTGCAGAGCTTAAGTACACATTTCACAATTTTTTTTGTTTATTTTCCCTCTGCAAAGCAAAACTTCCAATGTGAGCATGCATGCACAAAGTCTCCAGCACAGGAATATCTTTCCCAATCAGGTGACAAATAAATAGGAGATATTTGGAAGGGATTTACGTTCATCTCCCAGAAATAACAGACTGGAGGCGTTTTTTGGCAAATCAGTGTGAGCCAGATCAGACTCATTAAAATCAAGCCAGGAAGAGTGTCAGGATCAACAGAGAATCTCTGCAGGAGAAGGGCATCACTCTGTTTGTTCTCTTCCTGGGTATTTATCAAGGAAAAATAAAAAACGCACCCGCAAAATATAAATATCAAGCAAGTAGCTCAGTGCTTGCTAAATCCAGCAGCTGCTGATGACTCAGCTGGTGTTCGAGTTAACTTGGGAATATGGAAAAGCCATGGGTGTCCGTGGTGGCCCTTCCAGAGAAAACTGGACAGTTGCTGGACATCAGTTAAATAATTCATGCAAATTGCATTTTTCAGTGTGTGAGGGGAGAGGTGAGTGCCAGAAAGCTCCCAGAATATCCCAAGAGTATCCCTGGAACAGGGCAGCAGGATCCCTCCGACGTTGCTGGTGTTCCCAAGCGGAATCGCTCCATGGATGCACACGAGCCGTGTCCCACCAGAGCTCCCTGCCCAATTTCCATGGGACAGCTCCAACAACATCTCAGGGGAAAGGAAAATCCTGAGCCTTGCCCAGGAAACGTGGGAATGTCACGGAAGGGAAGCTGAGGGCTGCCAGGATGGGCACATTGTTTTATTGGAATTACCTGAGGATCACCTCCATCAGAATAAATCCTGACATCCACGAATACTGGGAGTATTGATGAACCAGCACCTTTAGTAGTAATTCTAATTTTTGTGTTCTGTTTTTCCCCTACAGAAAGCTCTTTGAAAATTCATAAACTCCAGTGGGGAGTCTGTTTAATAAGCAGATTTCATTTTGGCAAAATATTCCCTATAACTGCTCAACATCTTACTCTTTGCATCAACAATGGGGATTTCATACATGCATATTATGATATTCTAGCCAAGTCAGATATTCCACACCGAGAGAGTTTTCTGAACTTTACATTTTTCTCCTGGCTCAGGGTTTATTGTTTCATTTCTTTCCCCTAAGGTACTGCTACTCCTTACAATGTGCAGAGTAGCAATAATTTAAATATTGGTTAAAATATTTTCATGATGTTATTGCCACTTTGAAACAGTCAAAAGGGACAAGGTAGAAAAAACCAAAAAGCAAAGTCCCGAATCCCAAATGTCCAACACTTGCTAAAATTCTGAAATTATAAATATTTTATTGTGTGTCTTGCACTGAAGTAGAAATGGTCCTGCATGTTCTGGTGTTAAACTACAAGAAATTCAATACAATATTCAAATGTTTATTTAGAAGTAGGATGTTTTCCTGCCTTCATCTCTCTGATTCTTTGATTCATAGAAGTCAGATTTGCCCTCTATTTTTAGCAGAATTATTCACTTTTACCTCAAGCTCCCAAAAAATTATTCCCTGCAAGATAAGAGCAGTTCTCTTACAAAACACCCTCCTAACAATCACAAGAGGGGAGAGTTTGCAGCTATTTTCCATAATAACTGCAAATCCCCCTGCCCCCCAGTCCCTCAGTCTGTCACACCACACGGAACCTGACTTAAAGCAGTTTTCTAACGTGAATCATGAAACAGTTTTGGGAGGGGGAGAGGACTGATTCACAGTTCCTGTGGCCACTGACAAAATATTTCTGAAAATATCTATATTTTCTGCAAAATATTTTCTGCAAAATATCCGTGTATGTGAGCTGGAGCGTTAAAGGCACACTGCAGACAGAACTTCTAAAGGACATTTTCCAGCATTTTGAAAGCCTTGCAATGTCAGGCCTGGGGACAGATGGATTAGCAGCAAGAGACCATCTGATGACAGATAAAGTGGATGCTGTTTATCTGCTGTGTGTGGAGATAAGGAGTTTATCATACAGTTGTCACCTAAGCAAGATTTACTTTATATTTTAACCTTCATACTGAGAAAAAAAACCCACACAATAAAGTCCATTCTGAGTGAAGGCACAGCTGTGCAGTTGTACCTGGGGTTGTGGCACGTTAGTTCCAAAGTTACCGTCACCATTTCCAAATTCCAAATTAACATGCAATTAGCTCTCCCTTAATTATCAAGCACCAAATAGAGAGATCAGAGGTCTCTAACCCCACACTTTGTATTTCTGTAGGAACACCATTTACAAGTGTAGCAGCAGGGATGTGTTTCCCAAGTGCCCACCTGATACTGATTTACTCCAGTGAGTTCAGCTGAAATTTTATATATATTTGTACAAGCCATATAAGTGTGACATCTGTGATATCTGCAGCCTTTCCTGGTCCAAACACAACCTTAAAAACAAGTTTTCCTGAGTAGCCACCAGGTACAATCTCAACTATAGTGGCAACTTTAACAATGAATGACAGAACTCCAGTTTCTGTGGAAACTGCCATTATAATCATGGCAATTTTAATCACTGCACTTGTCTTCCCTACTTTCAGAGTTGCACATCACTGCACTGCTTAAAGGAAAATTCGTTAACATGTGGGAGCATTACAAAACCTCTGCTGATCATCTCAGTCCTGCAGTTCAAAAAGCCCTATATTCCTTTATTTAAATACCAGCTGACTGATAGCTGGATTTTATCACCTTAATTATTTGGTCTTTTATCAAGTAAAGTTGATTTTCTTCTTCTTTGACAGAGCTAATTAAAAAAAAAAAAGAGATAAAGCCTGTAAGGAACCTGTCATTCCTGTTCAGTTCTCTGTAAGATAAAAACTGGATGTACCTCTGGCCTTACTGGATCTTCAATGCCAACGACACAGATGCAAGTCAGGTCAGATAAGATGTCGTTCTCGTTGTCCCAGTCGGGCTCGGGGCTGCTGGGGAAGTCTCTGAAAGCCACACAGATGGTTCTCAGCCCATCACAGGCCATGGGCTCAATCACTTTCTTCACCATCTCGTCCCTGTCGCGGGGCCTGAAGATCCGAGGCTCCCCAGCCGCGTTGAGGATCCTGGAACACCTGGTTTGGGGAAGGAGAAGAGAATAAAAATTGACTTTGGCATGACTGCCACAGTACTTCCTGTAAAAGATCATTTCAGTCAACGCTTTCCTTTTCTAATGGCAGGTTTTAAGTTTCTGCTGTAAATTGCTGGAAGATTCACTACTGAAATATCAGAGAGAATTTGTAACTTATTGCACAGACACCAAGAGCCCTTCGTGCATTATTTTCTCAATCATCAATGAGCTGACAACTTACAGCGAAATTGAAAAGTGCTTCTCTTCCAAATGGGTCCAACGGAAAGAATCCATTTGTAAATTACCAAATGCAGACCCAATTCTTTGGCAGCCAGCGGTAAGAATAATAAACCAATCTCCCAGAAGCACTTCAAAAAATTAAAAAATAATAATAGCAGCATATGCTGCTAAAGCGTGGCATATTTCTGGTGCAGGCAGCAAATTCCAGACACCAGAATTCCCATGTATTAGTGCCAGAATGCTTTGCATTTTGGAAGAACAAGGCCCCTGATCCAGAGCACTCACTTCTTGAGGACGATCTCGGACGCTCCTTTGCTGTACATGCGGAAGCTGCCATCCGGCATTTTAATGACCGTGCTCATGGACTTCCTCACGGAGTTGAAGGTGTAAACTTTGTAGAGTTTCTCCTCGGGGATGAGGCTCCGGACGGGCTCATAATCCTGCTTCAAATCCAGGACAAAGCCCAGGAGGCCACACTCCGTCTTATTGCCCACCTGGCGAGGCAGCCCGCCCTCTTTTTCTGGTGGCTGGAGAGAAGAAAAACTTTGGAGATGAATTTCTCTAACAATAAGCAATTAGACAATTTGTGAAGTCACGGGGTACAGTTAAAGATCTGAGCTGTGCAGATATGAGTCTTCCCGTTTTTAAAAGCAAGGTAAAAATTCCATGGAGCTCTGACAGACCTGAAGCACCTCCTCACAACGAGAAACACTCCTCTAGACAATATCTGCCACATTTGGTCTTTTGCATTTCTATTTTCTTCAATTAGCCACTGGAAGCTTGTGATGGTTGGGCAATCCATTAAAAAGGAACTTCCTTAGGCTCAAAACCAGGTAATTGTCACTTGTCACAAACAGAGGATTTCCTTTTCTCTCTTGCTTAGAACTACATTGGTTTGCTGATTTTCACATTTAAGAGTGAGTAAAGAAAGCTCTATCCTTCTTTTATTCCTGCCAGTCATTTTTTATGTAAAAATAAAACTCCATCCAACCATAACAACAAATTTCAGTGACAAAATATCTATAAAATAATAGTTCTATGTCCAAATGTACCCATTTCTAGAATTACTTTAGTCTGCTGCTTCAGACAAATAAATACTGTGTATGGTAGAGAAAATGGAGTAGGCTGAACACTGAGCAACCTCTACCAATTCTCAGTCCTCCTGAAGGAGAGAAGGAAGGACAAGGAAGACTTTGAATTCCCTTTCAAAATACAAATAAACACTTCTTTTTCAAATTTTCTTGGAAGTGTCCTATACCCCAAACAAAATATTCCTGGGCCAAGACCTCAGACTTCGAGTGGCCAATGTGTGAACTATAAACTGTTGATAACTTGAATTTTCTTCTGCTCAGCAGAATTAGGAAAGTGTTCCTTAAGCCAGAGTTAAACTCCCTTCATGGGACTAAAAACAGGAAATCATCTCACAGCTTTAATTTGCACTGAAAACAGATTTTGATTTGGCTCAAGCCAAGACTCTAAGTCATCCCTTTCAGTGTGAGTTAAACATTTACCTCACATTTCACGGAATTAGGACGGCAGGACTGTATTCAGAATCCATGTTTAGTTTCACTTTAAAATCCAGTTTACTTCAGAAATGGGGTTCCTAATCATTGGAATTCCCTACGTTGCCCCTCACTGCGATGAGGGCTCATGCAGGGAATGATTAAAGCTGCAAATCACTCATCCTACTGGCTTTGAATTCTTGCAACAAGTATGGCTACAAAAAGGGAAAAGGGCACCTTTTAAATAAGCATTAGTTATTAATTATCCCAGAAAACCACTGATTGCAGCTGGCTTAAAAAAATGAAGGTCACATAGATGATAACAGACCGGTCGAGAACTGAAGTAAACAAATAAATATGAATTTTTCCAAAAGAATCATCCCCCTATCAGCAGGAAGATTTATACCTGGTGACAGGTAGATTAATGTCATTTCTTTTTCAGAGAGATGCAGCTGTGATGAACAACACAGAATAACCCAAAAATCTCTGTCTCAAAGAGATTTATCCTTCCAAAAAGGATTGTAACATCTTTCTTTTATGTGAACCATCATTTTTACTGACTAATATGGGTCACTCTGGTGTTGCTGTGACATTTTAACATCACTCCAGGGTCACTGTAAAACACTGACATTCAGCAAAAATGCCAGTGTGATACATTCATTTTATTACCTGCTGTAACAACATGTCCTGCTATAATCTCATTATATTGTCATGTAACTTCCCTCTGGATTCTCAAATTCACTTAAGAATCCCTAATTCAAAACGCAAGTGCTCGTAGTGAGGTGTATCTGGAATTCAGTGGACGTGAAAATCTCAAGAGTCAAAAAAAAAACCTTTTAAAATTCAGTTTTGTTTACATAAATAAGGTTTGTTTTCCTTGTCTTGCAGGCACAGAGTTCCTGACATGTGCCAGGAACTTCAGGTTTCTCAAAGCAACAGAGGAATCAACGTCAGTGCCTGGGTAGTGATGGATGCCAGGGAAAATCCATTCCTCTGGGCATATTAAATCCAACTCTTTCCACTTTAGATCTAAATCCTCATTTATGCTTCTCTTTGCCATTGAACTCAGTGAAAATTGACACTGAATTAAATGTGAATGTGATCAAGCCACTGGAACACTCCTAGAACCCAAAGTTTTCCATCACATCAGGCAATCCTAGACAATAATTAATTTATAGATATGATTTCATCGTGCCCTGATACCAACGGATATCAAGAAAACAAAAACGTACCCGCATTCCTCAATACAAAAAACCAAATATCAGAGTCCTTCCAAAATTATCCTTATTTCGACAAAAAGCAGATCACACTCCCCTGTTCTTCCTGCGGCCTAAAAATAGATTTCTCTCAGGGAACATCTTTTGAGCGCAAATACGTAAGCAAGGGGGAGGAAAAAAAACCACCCGTGAAAAGAAAAGGAACAGACACTTCGGGCAGGTTTCAAAAGCTAACAAGTGGCCACCTCCCCGCAGAGCAGCTGCTGTCTCCGTATTCTTTGTGCCTTACATTAGGGGCAAGCATATGGTGCTGAGAGCTGGCACGGAGCACTTCCTCCCCTGCCCTGCTCCAGCCCGGAGCCTGCATGCCAGGAGCAGCCTCCTTGCAGATTGTTCTCGACAATCCCTTGCAGAAGCTGCTGCCTCTGAAACTTCCTGCTGTGCCCGAGCTAAATTTATTTCTCGCTGAATTCTGCGCTCGGCGGCACCTGGGAAACAAGGACAGCCCGATGGGGTTACGCTGGAAGGATTCGCTGGGAACAGCTTCAGGGACTCCTGGGAGGATGGAAGCCTTGGAAGAGGGAAGAGGGAAAGGCTTTGAGCTAAGATTTACCGAGGGCAGCTCCAGCAAGGACCTTCTGCTCCCCACAAGTCACCTGCAATCTGTTCCATCACCTGCTCGGAAGGGACTGAGCCAGGACTTTCCCCCCAGTCGTGACCCTTACAAAATTTTTTTCCAAACGTTTCTCCCGAGCCTTTGGATTATTTACCAACAACATTTCTATTGCACGCCACTGCTCACACGTCAAAGAACCCCCAGACAGATGTTCAAAAAGTCGTGGTTCCAACCAGCAGATCGAAATGGGTTTCTAGGTCAAAGCACAGCTGCATTACCGAGGCTTAAAAACACCAATCCAAAGCCAGCATTGACCTGATGCTGAATTGGGATTACAAAGGGAATTTTCAGAGTTGTTTCACTGGGGAATAATTGACTAATAAAAGGTTTTAAGGAGGAAGATAAAACTCTGGGCGCAACTTAAAGAGGTGCTCAAACTTTTAAAATTAGATTAGGAAATAATTCCCATTTTTACTGTAACTCCTTACTAAACCTCCCTTTTCTCACTTCCCTTTCTGATGTGAGAAGAGAGGACTCTGCAAGCAGATCCAAGTAGGCTTTCTAAATGAAAATTTTAGGATTTCACACATTATCTGGAGTCTTAATTTGTTGTACGTAACTCTCCTGTGTTCTACAGGTTGAACTCCTCCTTTAGAATAACAATGACTGTAAATATTTGAATTTATTAACATAAAAAATGAGCTTTGCCAGAATATTATATCACCATTGAGTGTTCTATTTCAACCCAGCATCACAACGGGAAAACAGAGGAAAACAAAAATTTTTTTTAAATTAAATTGCAAAAGATTTCCACTTCATACTCTAATTACTCAAACAAAAGACAAAATGGACCAGGATGTGCAGGAATTTTCTGTGTATGATTAAACATGATATATATAAAATTTAAAATAACCAAGAAGGATGAATGCTGTTCAAACCACATGATATATTTATTTTTAAATTCCTAATACTGTAAAAAGAAGAACTACTAAAGAACTGTCAGAGATATTCCCTTGTTACATAAATTGAATCAATATTTTAATGTAAGACATCTAAAGCAAGATTAAAACATACTAATTTATAACCCAAAGTTTCAGCTTCTTGTAGATACAGCTTCCTTGAACTGACTCCAAGCTAAAACAACAGAGATTTAGAAATGCCTGTTTATCTTGGAGAAAAGCTACAAAATGAAAGGAGTGAGGGTTTTTTTTAGCCAAGGATTAACAATCCAAAACTTTATTTAACTAAATAAAGTTTCCCGTTACAAAATGCGAAACGGTTCCAGAACTCTGTTGGCAATAAGGCAGCAGTGAAATAAATACCAGCCCTCAGCTGGTTTAGTTTGTATTTCGAATTTCTCTGGGATTCTGGTGCCAGAACTATGGTTTAACCCCAGCTGGCAACCAGAAATGGAGCCTCTTGCTCACTACTCCTTCTCCCTGGGATGGGGAGGAAAATCAGAAATTTCTCAACCGCCTGGGCTGAGATAAGAAGAGTTTCCCTACAAACACCTGGCAGCAGCTGTTCACCCTCAAACTGCTGTGAATTTATTTCCACGAGGTCTCTGCGTAGGGCTAAAAATCAGCCTTTCTATCTGCGTAGACCGATATTTGCAACCTCGAGGGCAGACTTGGAATAATATTATCGATCCCAGTTTGCCCTGGCACGGTCCGGAATGTTCAGTGGTGTTTCCACGCTGATGATGAACACGCTGCCTGTGCCGTACGCAGAGCAGGATGTTCTGTGGTACCACACAGCAATTCCCCGGCTCAGAACCCTCCCTGCGAGGCACAGGGCTGCTGAAACGCAGTGAAAATCAAGTCCCAAGTCACTCTGAATTGGGGTCAGCAGAAGGGATTGGAGAGGAACAGTTCTGAAGTTGGGGCTGGTTGTGTAACCTCTGTGGCACCGGGAGACCCGGGCTGCGGGACTTCCACACTGCCCTGAGCTCGCTCGCTGCATTTAAAGCCCAACATTTCAGACTTTACAGCTTTGATGGTTTTTCCCGTTCTTTTGCACAGTGCTGAGTACACTGACATAGGTGTTCCCATCCACTTATATTTACCTGTTCATCAGAAAGTAAATTTATCTCCTTTTTACCTTCAAAGGATTAAAGATATTTCTATGCTGAGCTGATACAGATCTCTCCCTTGGCTTCATTTCTGTTCCCAGGGCTGAGAGCTCCACAACCCTTAAGGAGAGCGAGCTTCTGAACCCTGGGCTTTGATCAGTTTGCATTTTTTGGGTCAAATGATTGCACATCCATAATTTCAAAGCCCTATGGCTCCTACAGTTGGAATTTGGCACCAAACAAATCACTTCAAGTTCTCACCATTTATTTTAGGCACCAGCAGCCACCACCAAAAACCTCTCAAAACCAAGGCAACTTATTCCAAATCCTGGCTGACAGGTAAGGAATTGCCTGCTCATTCCACATCTAGACAACCTAAAATGAAGGCACACTGAGACATGCATAAGGGATGTGAAATCTGAACACCGGAATCAAAGACGTAAGCAAGATTATTTCATATTAACAAACTTATACATTGAGCTGTTGCTCTAGTGGCTGGTGAGACTCCTGAATTACTCCTTGTTGAATATCCCTCATGGTTATTAAACCCATTTAAATACCAAGCCTGCCCAAACTTCCTTGGAAAAGGGTACCAGGAATTTTTGTCTCTTGACTGTATCAGTTTAAGAACCATCTCATTTGTGCAGCAGCCGGAATTACGGAATTATCCAGGTACCACGGGCACAGTCAACTTTCCCACGACAGCTGGAGGATGTTCAAAGGCTTCCTGCCTCAGATTAGCTGGGATGCAGGGTAATTATTTCATTTTGGGGAGGATAATTATTCAATGTTTTTCCCTACTATCAGGACGCAGACCTGACCGTGATGCCCAGTCTGAGGCAGCGCTGTGGCACCGCATCCTTCTCCTGCCGGTGCTCGAGGTGAGGACGAGTTTGGTCAGCTATAAACTGATACAAAAATGGAGCATTTCAGCATCTTGCCTGCAACTCCAGCGAGGCACTAATCCCCTGAAAGGGAGCCAGCTGTAATTATGCAATGGATCAGGGTGACATTTCCCAGCAGCGCAGCTCTGCCGTGGCTCAGTGAATATGGGCTCGTGCTCCTTTCAGCTCACAGAACAGGGACAAGGGGAAAAAAGGATACAGCCCATGAATTCCCCCACGAGTGACTCTGAAAGAAGGGGAAATCAGGCATGAAGAACAGACTGAGAGGCTGGTGTGTCAGTCCCCACTCCCCCTCTCCTTGACTCTCACCTGTTTTTACATTCAGAGAGAGGTTTTTAATAAAAAAACCCTAATTTTAATAGCAAATCATTTAATTGTTTTAACTTGAAGGCTGTATTTGCCTTTGATTCATTTGAAAGAAAAAAGGCAAAAAAATACTGCCACAAACATGAAAATTGTTGGTTCTTCTCACTGGTTTAAGATGGATATGTCTGCTTAGTACACAGTTTAAAAAAAAATAAAGAGTTGCTCAGGGCTGTGTTCACTTGGGTTTTAAATATCTGCAAGAAGGGAGACTCCACAGCTTCCAAAAGCAACCTGTGCCAATGTTTGATCACCCTCACCACTAATTAAAACAAAAATTTCTGTTTCTTTCAGCTTCACAACCAGATAAAAAGAGGAATAGCTCTAGCAGAAGTAGTTTACAAAGCTAAATTTAACCACATTTATCCATGTAAGTAATTTAATTTGGACCAGAGCAGAGTTTCCTGATTACAAACTATCAAAAAATAAAAAACATGATTAATTAAAAAAATTAATAATATCTATTCATAAGGTCCTGCACATGTAATTTAACAATACCTATTCTAAGGAACCAAACACTGGCAGAGGTGTTACAATTATACATCACAGTTCAGCAGAAACTTCATAACCTAAAAACATGAATTATTCCTCTCCATCTCCTAACCCGTTTTGGTTCTCCAATTTGAACTTTTTCCTCTTATAATAAATAGTCTACGTTTCAAGACCAAAATAATTAAAACAGAAGGCTGGAAGTCTGTTAATTTAAAAAACAAAAATCATTTTGAAAAATCTCTCCATTCCCAATGACAATAATTTGTGGCTGGACTTAACCAGAGGTACAATTATGCACCACACCAGAGTGCAAAGAGTGGACTCTGCCTTGTTATGCCACTACTGATTAATTATTAGTTATGATTAGGATCCTCCAGCCTTGGTGTTTCCAGGTGAGATTAAACTGAATTTTACTGGCACAGATTTCCTCTCCACATTTCCCCCAGAGGAATCTTGGCATATTTATTGCACTATAAGATACTATTCATCTGTGTTTAGGGACCTTCCAATTGTTACTGATCAAACCCATTCCCACACTCCCTTAACAGGATATTTCATGACAATTTAGCTCTAAATTTGGAAAATCCCCTATTCCCTTTCCAAATATGGCCACTAAAAACCTGCACTCTTGTCCTTTTGTACAGCCCCAGGGAACTGGCAATTGCTGGGTTTATTCTGGTGCCATCCCAGCTTTAAGTGCAAAAAAAACTGTGGACAAGTAACCTGTATAATCAAAGTAATTAGACACAGCAATTGTTATTAACGTGGTTTAATTAACAACTAATTTACTTTAAACATAGTCTAAGTACAAGGTTTCAGTTTGAGTTTGCTGTAAAGAAAACCTCAGTGTTTCTCCTCCGTTACCAATATCTGCAGAACCCAGACCACAGTGACAAAGGGACAATTTCTAAACCCAACTGGTTAAAATTAAGAGCAGGTTAATAGATTTTATAAATTTCTAATGATTTCTTCCATATATTTGGCAAATTGTCCTGAGCAACAACCGAGCTGAGCATTTTTTATTAAGTGCAAAAGAGAAATTGCACTTAATGGCAGGGCTGTAATTGGCACCTCCTTAATGGTGCCTTGGGCTGGATCTGTTAAACTCGGGTTTCACTGCCTGTTGGTCCTAGACTGGCTCTGTGAGAGCTGCAGACAGAGAAAACAGGACACAAACTGCCTGGGGTGGAGCTCATCAGGTAGGAAAAACCCAATTCCACAGCAAAGTCTCCAGTTCAAAAAGCGTATTTCCAAATTAGACCCAACGCTGGGGTTTACGTGGGCTCGGCCAGCATCAAAAGCCTTAAAGCATCTGCTTTAGGGCTAAACCTCACCTTTTAGGTTTAAGGAAACAGAGAGACATTTTCTTCAGTCTAAGCAGCATCTGTAGGTTTGGAAAACGCCCTTTGAGCCACTCTACCACACACTTCAGTCATTTATCAACAATTTCTTCCCTCACATCTCAAGCTTTTCTCCCACCAAACCAACGGCAATATTCAATTATTCTGACCATCAAAACTCCTCACCTTTTATATAACAACTTAATTTTCTTAATCAAAATTAACCACATTTTTTTAAGACACCTCCACTGGTAGCCCGAAGTGCATCTCATGCCTGTTTTTGCCTGGCCACCGTGCATGAATTTCAACCACGAAGTGTGAAACCATCATCTACTCCATGGTGTCTACATACACCCATTCTCATTCCTATTTGTGTGGCCCCCTCTATGTTTTTTTACTAATTAGAGGTGGAAAAACCAATCAATCAAACCTCCCCTCACAAAAAAAAGATAACAACAAAACCCAGTGCCAGCATCTGAAAAATGTGAACTGTGATAATAATCATAGTGTACAAGAATTTAATCATTATATTTAAAAAAGAGAATGCGTGACCTTTACATGTGTGCATCAAAAACTGGAATTTCCAAACAAGAAAGAGTATTTACAGGTGGCTGATCTGTCCATCCACGCAGAAAACTTATCAGTACTCTGGATTGTCTACTTTTCTATTGAATACAACCAGGTAGGAAAACTAAATTTCTAGAAAGACCAAACCAAAGCAAAGACTGATCCTAATACTCGCTGCCTTTCTGGTGGCACCACAGCTACAACCAATTTGTACAGTCGAAGGAGCTAAATTTAGTGAGTGCAAAGCAAATCTAGCCACATGAAAAAGGAAGTTTTTTCACTTGATTGAAGCTCCTGATTATAGCCCCTCATAATTACAGATCTTCTCTGTTAATAGCACTCATTTCCAGAGTAAGGAGAAGGGTTCTTCAAGCACCCATCTCCAAAGGAGTCTAAAAACACCAAGAGCAGATATTGCACTGCTGACACAAAATGTGCCCCTCTTTACCAGCATGTATCATCTGGAACTATTTTTAAATTGGTTTTGGTTTGTTCCGTTTGGGGTTTGGGAGGCAAATGGATGAGCTCAAGTGGATGTAATCTGTCAGAGCGATGCTTAGCTGATATTTTCTCAGAGGGATTTTTTTGCATGATTGGTGGGATAATGTTTGGGATGCATTCTAAATTCAGCCCTCTCCTTGTCAGGACACCAGGAATGATGCCTTGGCTGGGCAGAGCAGCAGACGGAGGCTGCGGCCAATTTGTGGCTGATTATTCATTCAGGAGGAAACGGGACAGCAGTGATGGAGAGCTGGAACATCCTGTCCTTCTTCAGAGAAAAACTCTCCCAGAAAATCTTGTTCCTCACCTCCTCCAAACACTCAGCCCCTATCACACCAGCACTGAGCGCTGCCAGCCTTTGGAGCGAGGGGAAATGGAAGGGGACGGAATGAGGGAAAAGGACAGAAAAATAACAATGGCATAAAAAATCGGCAGTGGAGCTGTTTAACGTGCTCAGGACTTCCCTGTGGTGCCGTGGCCAACGAGCCACATCTCCTGCCCAACTCTCTTCCAGAGTTTCCCAAGGATAAGACGTCCCAGTGTCCCCACAAGGACTCGCCAGGAGCCAGCCACGCTCTGCTGCTCTGTGAGTTTGCACTTGCACACGCAAGGCAGGCTCACAGATTTATTCCATTTATCCCATTCCATTTATTAAGGCAGGCTCACAGTATTTATTCCATTTTCCTACATTTTCCTAACTTCTAGAAGCTCCATTTTTCCACGCAAGGTGTCTGCACAGCAGCTCTGTCAATTTTTTTCAGTGGTGCCAAGGGACTGGATGACTTTGACTCAGTTAAAATAATCCAGCAGCCTTTCCTTTGAAAACTTCCTGTTTCCTCTGCCAGACTCCAGCTGGGAAAAGGATTTTGTGGAACACATCTCCTGCCTCCTCCCTGTCAGTCCCGAGCCCCTGAGAGCCTGGATCCATCAGTGGTGTGCCTTTGGGAAGCCAGAGCCCCTCACGAATCCCTGGTAACAGTTCTCCAGGATCCCACCCATCCTAGAGTTTTGCTGGCTCGTTCAGAACCACCTCTAAAAGCAGAAAGGCCCAGGATTTTAGGACACCTTCCCACACTCGTAAATAACCCAGAAAATGATTGAATTTATCCCAGAGGAGCCAAGAGCTTCACACACAAGAAGAGAAAACTGGAAGCTCGACAGGGAAATGGGCCCTACCTGCAGGAGAAAGCAGGAATGGGAAATTGAAGCATGCATTTTAATTATCACGTATTTAATACCAACTTTCTAAGTTATCTGTGACTCAAAAAAAATATAATATTTTGCTTACATTAGCAGCAAATTAATAGATCTTGTGAAGTGCAAGGTCAGTCACAAAGAATAGCAGCGAAACTCAATTTAAAGTCTCGTTCAAGTCTGCAAATAACTCCTGCCATTGATTGTTCTGAAACCAACATATTTTCTGTCATAGACTTTATTCCTGATCCATTCTACTTCAGATCTTGTACGAGTTGAAGTTTTTTGGTGACTGTTATTGTTGTTTTTTGCCCCAGAGGGAACAAACCACATTGGAGCTCAGAGAGTAAAAAGAAAACACACTAAAACTACATTGTATATCAAATATATATTTACACAACGTAAATCTGAAAGGAAATTAATTTCATCTTTCATTACGAGGTGATTCACCCACCACATTGATTTCTAATCAGACTGTCTACCTTCGATTATAAAGCCACCACCATTTTCTGTGAAACTGGTATTAAGTCATCACATTGGAAGATATTCTCTTTCTGTTCTTATGACTGAGAGCACAAAGAAAACCAACATTAAAACAAATGTGCCTGAAGTAATTGGTTTACGCCAACTCATGGAGAAACAAAAGCTCCCGTCAGGAAAACGTGCTCCCTGAGAATATTCCCCAAAATCTGTTAACTCCACGTCCCCACCAGCCATCAGTCAGCTCCAAGGTGGGATGGCTTCACCTCAGCGGGGTGTCAGAGGCAGGAAAAGAAGCCCAACACATTAAAATCACTCATTGTGCCAACACTTTTTTTTTTTTAAAGGGGAAAAAAAAAAAACTCCAAAAATGCTCAGCAANAAAAAAAAAGTCCTAAAATGCTCAGACAACAGGAAGCAGTATTTATAAATCCAGACGAAAACACTGTGGAGCACCTTGCAGGAAACAGTGATTTTTAAAGCCCGCACTTTGGGAAGAGCTGGAGGTTATCCCCATAAGTGAATCTTCTCATGCCAGGACAAGATGAGTGCAGAATTAGAACATGAACATAAGGTAAATCACATAAAAGGAAATCCTGTGCGAGGCAAAAACAAAAACACTCGCTGCACCATAGCAAGTTCACAATCTAATTTACTCATTTTCACACAAACAAAAAAAACTCCCCAAAACTAATGTATGAAATGATATTATAATAACAAAAAGCTTCCAAGTGATTTTAGACTGACTGAAGGCTGGCAGTGATTGTTGATTCCGACAGGAATTAGTGGAACCCGCAATGACCAAGCTCTGAAGGCAGAGAAGGCCAGGCTGAAGGAGGGGTTTGTCACCGTGGATTCTGTCACATGAGCAAACGGGGCATAACAAAGATGACGAAAAGTGATGAAAATGAAGAAATAGAATTTAAACTTTTCGCTAGAGCGGGAATAATTTGTCAAGCAGGCT
>VYZQ01068079.1:0-10454 GCA_013400655.1 Mystacornis crossleyi | reverse complement strand
AAGCCCAACACATTAAAATCACTCATTGTGCCAACACTTTTTTTTTTTTAAAGGGGAAAAAAAAAAAAGTCCTAAAATGCTCAGACAACAGGAAGCAGTATTTATAAATCCAGACGAAAACACTGTGGAGCACCTTGCATATCCCAGAGGAGCCAAGAGCTTCACCTTTGGGAAGAGCTGGAGGTTATCCCCATAAGTGAATCTTCTCATGCCAGGACAAGATGAGTGCAGAATTAGAACATGAACATAAGGTAAATCACATAAAAGGAAATCCTGTGCGAGGCAAAAACAAAAACACTCGCTGCACCATAGCAAGTTCACAACCTAATTTACTCATTTTCACACAAACAAAAAAAACTCCCCAAAACTAATGTATGAAATGATATTATAATAACAAAAAGCTTCCAAGTGATTTTAGACTGACTGAAGGCTGGCAGTGATTGTTGATTCCGACAGGAATTAGTGGAACCCGCAATGACCAAGCTCTGAAGGCAGAGAAGGCCAGGCTGAAGGAGGGGTTTGTCACCGTGGATTCTGTCACATGAGCAAACGGGGCATAACAAAGATGACGAAAAGTGATGAAAATGAAGAAATAGAATTTAAACTTTTCGCTAGAGCGGGAATAATTTGTCAAGCAGGCTGATTTTATTTATCCACCTATCTCCTCCTCTGTCCATCTGCTGCTGGGGCAGCGCAGCCACCCCTTTCCTCGGCAGAGGGGTTGGCAGGAATAAGGGAGGGAGCTGCTGGTGCCCAGCTCGTCGGCAATTCCAGCTCACTGGGGACAGCACCGGCTCTGTCCCAGCACATTTATCCCTCATTTCTCCCTCTGCAGGGAATCCCCCTTTCCCTCTGGCACCCAGGGCACAATCCTACAGCCCCGCGTGTGCGGAGCAAGGGCACAAGCAGCGGGACAGGATGGGCCTGCTCCCATCCCTGCCCCCAAATCCTCCTCTTTCAGTGGCAGCTCCATTCTGCCCCTCACAACTCGCAAAAAAAAAAAAAAAAAAAAAGGGATTTCATTCAAAAAACACATTTTTTGGCAAGACAAAGCCCCCGTGGCAATGGTGGGGAGAGCAGGACTGGGATGAGGGCGAGTCCCAGGCTCTCCACACCCCAGCCTGCCCTAAACACAGTTATTTCAATTACGAAGTCAGCTGCTAATTTAGGGAGAAAAGCTGTATTTGTACCTCTCATTCTGCACCACTCCAATGGCAAGTGCTGTGTGAAGATCATTACTTTCTGCTAATTACCACTCCTAGAAGCACAGACAATTAACTACATCATCCATTATCCCTAATAATTATTATTTACACAGTAAACAGGATGGACACTATAGGTTGGGTTTTTTCCCTGCCTAATTTATCCTGAGAAAATGCTTACCAAGGGCTTTATAAAAAGTTTTAAAGAATATGTTTTGAGGGATTTTTTGGGTGATGATTGTCTTGCTTGTATATAGAAAGATTCTCTGGCCTGCATTGTCTGTTCCCATCCATAATTTATAGCTGCTTACACAGTTGTGTAACACTGGGAACAAAATACAAAAAAAAATAGATTAAGATAGAAATTTACCTAAAATGAGAATTACCTTGCCTGGGAAATAAAACCTCTTTAAAGAGATACAGATTTTAGTAATCAGTTCAATCAATTTTCAGCCAAATCAGCCAAGTTTTTCATTTTAAATGGCTCGAATGCACCATTTAGCAGGAGATACAGAAGTGCCCCAGATGATATTTTAATGCTGTCACCTGAGCTCTTCAAAAACAAGAGCACGTTCAATTTTCACGAATTTCCAGACCAAACCAGGGTGCTGAAAGCAGCCAATAAATGACCTGCAGCACTATCCATGAGTTGCTTGATTCCTAGCATGCCCTTCCTGATCTAAACCCACCCTCCTGGTGCCATCCTGGAAACCACACACTGATGTTCTGCTAAGCAGATTTTCCTCTGTGTTTCTCCTGGTATCCAACATTTAGCTGGGATAAACCCCTGAGGCTGCAGGATCCAAACTGCAAAACCTGGAGCAGTTCCGTGAGTTCCTACAAATTCCCTCAGTCTTTGTCAGACAGGGAACAAAATGAGGATCCTGGAATTTCTCTACCAGTCCCTCTCAGTACATTTTTCTGAGCCATTTTCTGGGTATCTTTAATTACACAAGGATGAGGATTTCAGAACTCCAAAGATATTTCCCAGGGACAGTGCAGGAAGGTGATTCTAGCCTGTTGCTCCTCCCTTATCCAAAACCAGTGACACCAAGAACAAGCTGGTCCAGGGCTATTACAGGGGCTAAGATGAAAAAATAAATGTTTCTTACTGTTTGCTCATTTCCTGTATTATTATGTGAGGATAAAACCTTCCACAGACCTATCCTTCCAAAAAATACCTGTCAAATAGCACTTCTCCTCCTCCTCACCAGCCTTAAAATACAGATTCTGAAATCTTGACAGAGTATGTGAAGGCAGCATTTACTTTTGAGCACTGCCCGAGGAAAGAAAGCAGAGATAAATAAACATTCTGAAGGATGGTCACTGCTGAATTGTCACCAAACTGCCCTCGAGCCCTTCTATACCAACACTAGCACTGCAAAGCTCCCTGTGGATGGAGCTTGGATTTGTGGGGAACACAGGATGCAGAAAAACAGGGAAAAAAACACACTGTAAGTAGAGAAGCTCAATGTGGAGAATTTGTGCAAATCCTTCTGCTGCCAACTCAGAAGGAGCCCTTCCCTTCCCTTCCCTTCCCTTCCCTTCCCTTCCCTTCCCTTCCCTTCCCTTCCCTTCCCTTCCCTTCCCTTCCCTTCCCTTCCCTTCCCTTCCCTTCCCTTCCCTGGTTTCCCCTTTTCCCCCCATTTTGCCCTCCCTGCGGCTCTGTTTTTGGGCTTCTCACTCCTTTTTCCGTGATCTCTTTTCTCCCAAAGCTCTGTCACAGGCAGGGCAGCCTGGACTGGCCCCTTGACCACTTGATAAATGACTGATCTTTTCCAAAGATTCCAAATCAACAGCTGGAGCTGCCACTTGTGCCTTGATGTCAGTGGCAGGGAACGACAGAAGGAAAAAACAGCATTTAGGCCATGCCAGGTACTCTGTTGTCATTTAAATTATCACAAATGAAAGCTTTCCTCAGTCTTTACTCACTAAATTTTTTTACCACTTCTGTGCTCGTTTATGTCCTATTTTGTGTCTGGAGGGGGTTTTTTTAAGTATCTTTTTTGACCTGTTCTTAGCAGCAAGATGAATGAAAAAAGAGCTTATTTGAACCTCCATGTGCAGCAAAAAAAAATGGGGAAGTAATCTGTATTTTAACACAAGAAACAAAGGGCTTGAGAATAGGTTTTAAGCAAACCATACCTCAGAGTAAAAATATCTTTGCAATTCCATATGCCAAAATAACTCAAAAAGGCAGTTTGGAGGTCAAAAGCTGCTTTCTTATGGTCCTTCTTGGAATAAAAAAGGCAATTCTAGTGACAAGTAGCAGCAGTTTCATTTAGCAGAGTGCTCTTGGCAGACAGCTCTGCTGCTGTAGCCTCAGGACACAGAAATTCCTTGATTTTCTGGTGATAGGTATGGCCTACTCTGACCCACTGGGGGTCGAGTTTTTGTAAAAATGAAATTTAAAAAATCTTTCCTAAACAGTCAGGGTCTCTCCTTCTTCCTTCCCAGTTGCAAAACATGGTTTCAAATAAATACAGAGACACATAAATATGTATAGAGAGACAGGAAAAGAAAAGGTCTCTGCTCTGTCAGGTGAGAATTAGGGAGCCACAAGCAATGACTGTTAAAAAGGTGACATTTCAATCCTCTCTCCCATCTCTAATAATTTCACACATCAATGTGGGTGGAAAAACCCATAAACATACCTACTACACCTCAAGTTTCGAAATTATTTGGTAGGAAATTTCCATATTTCCACATTCCCCCAAAAAACCTTAAAGTTGTTCTCAAAATGCCTTACTGTAATTGAAAGTGTTGAAAATCTGAATGGTAAAAGGAAATGCCAGTAATTTTCTCTTGGCTAAACAATATATATATATGTAATTACTGAGACCACTTTTTTTCATCTGATTAAACAGATTTTTAAAAGTCAAGATAAATTCAAGTATTTGATGACTCAAATTCAGTCTTTGGATTAAAAAACAAATCAATCTCTAAGAAAGAAGCACATTTTGCACTTTGCACACCTTCTCAAAGGCTGTTCCTGACAGGAACATTGTGTCTCCCAACAATCCAGAGAGCTGGGCTTGCTCGGGATGCAAATATATTCCCCCAAATAAAAAGAATTTTCACCTGGCTGCCACATCCGTCTTCCCCATACCAGCAGTAGGTTTGCATCCGTCTTATTTCCCATTCCTTTCACCACTTCACTTCTGTAGAATGTCATTCCTTCTCATAGTTTCTCTATATTAAGGGCTGCCCACCTGCTCTGCCTTTCAGCTGCTATGCTCTACGTGTCTGGGCTCTTTGTCTTTTATTTCATTTACTCCTCAGGGTTTTATCCAACCACGGCCTTTTTGTCCCAAAACTTTTCCTGGGTCACATTCATAACGTGGTGAATATTTACCAACATAGAGACCGACATGTTTTTACTTTATTTCGTGCAGGAAAAGGGAGGGAACGTGGAAGGGAGTGAATTTTTTGCATTTTCCTGTGAAATCTCTTCCTTTGGTTCCAGGTTTGCCACCACGCTGCGCCCCACTCTGTGCAAACGCACCAAACCACAACCAGAGCAGCACTGAAAACTCCTCCTGGACACCCAGAGATCCACCCAGCACTGGCAAAAGGAGCTTTTTCTCCCTCAGCACCCGTCGAGCAGCAAACGAAAAGTGGGTGTTAGATCCTCACAGTCTCAGCTCCAGCTGGGAGTTCTCCCCTGGTGCTGAGCATCCCCCAGCCAAACACTGACTGTGGGCTCTTCCCGACCAGGCACAGCCCGCCCAGCCAGCAGGGATCACATCCCCCAGGAAATTAAAAGAAAAAGCACCTTTCTAATTAAAATTGAAATTATGAAAGTGAGAGCTGCCCTGAAGAGTTCAGATCCGTGGTTTTGGTGTTCGGGGTCTCGGTTTCATCACTGCCCCCTGACATCTGAGATCAATGTGTTCCTGCTCCGAGTGCAATCCAAGCGTTCCCAAAATGCCAATTTTGCTCTCGGAGGGAGAGCCTTTGCAGTCCCCATCACAGCTCACAGGCAAGACTCCATGAATCCTGATTTTAGCTCCGTGTGGGAAAGCCATGAAACGGGACCCCTGAAAGGAAGGTTTGATGGGGAACAGCCCCACACAAACAGCAGAAAATTTGCTCTGTAGCTAATGGGATGCAAAACCAGCTCACCCAGCAACTTAATCTTGGAAAGCATTAAAAAGAACTATATTTAATGGTGCTATTGTTCAGTTGGAATAATTTGTGTTTAATTTCTCTGGGAAATTTATATCTTTTATCACGAGCGCCGATTTTATTCCCTTTTTATATTTTTATCAATGGTTCAATTTTGCCCCTTAATCAAAAGACAATGCAGGAGAGAATATTTCTCATTCAGCAGAGCATCTTGACTAATTTTATGGTCCCATATGTGATCCCTCTGAACAGAAGTTCACACAAAGAGCAATTTACTGCACACATGTAACTGCAGAGATAAAAATAGAATATGCAAAACTCAGTCTTGGCGACAGAACCCTCACAATGCCCTTTGGGTTTCAGCTGATATTCACAATTTGATTAAACATGCTCCAAGAATGAGTGCACGAGCGTGCATTCTGCATAAGCAGGAAGAAATAGAAATTAGAAATAATTCGGTGTATTTCATCCTGGAAACAAGTCCCTCGGGGGTTTTTTTGCTGTATTTATTTGGGATGCAAAATGGGCTGAGGATCAATATCTTGTATCTTAAAGTTCAGCTTAAGCTTGTCATGAACAGTGAATAAAATGAAATCCCCTGAGGCTGGAGCTGTGATTCTCGTGGAGTCCACATTGCAAAGCTTTACCTCGTAAGATCTAAAAGATCCCCATTAATTTTGAACAGATTAGTTCCAGCAGTCACTGATCTGTACCCAGAGGATTTCACCCATTTATCAGTTTCACAGAGAATCAGCCTCTCTGCAAAGCTAAAAAAGCACTGAAATGGTGAAATATTGACTCTTTTGACTAGGTACACAGAACTAATTTCAACAAGGAGCAATGAAACTGAGAAAAAAAAATTAAATTGAGACCATTTTAGAATTAATATTGACCAGAAATGTTTCACGAAACCACAAAGAAAAGACAGAATATTAAACTTAACATGGCAGATGTGGAAAGTCTGATGATTTCCCATTCAGAAACCTAAATTTACTCTGGGATTCAGAGGGGGTGAGCTGGCGTGGAAGTTGAGCAGAAACACTTTGGTACTGGATTTGACCTCAAAATGAAGAGCAAAATACAAAACTCTGTAGAAGACCCTGAGAACTGAAAACCCAACGCCCTGCCTGCCCTGCTGTTCCCTGGGAATGAGGAAAATTCTGCTGACACGGGGAATGTTCTCTCAAAGCCCTCCCAAAGTCAAACTCCGTGTCTTGTCTTAATTCCTTGAGTTCAGGATGAGTTTTATTCTCTTGCTCCAGAAGGAAGAACCTGAGCTGACTTTGGCTGTAACAATATTGAAATAACCACGGAGCATTTTCCTCTCCCCAGCAATCAAAAGTTACATTGATTTGTGAGAGCAGGAATTACCCAGCAATAGCAAACTGTTCTTGTGGATTTTGAAGTGCACAAATGAAAATCAAGGAGCTGCTGCCATAACATATCCACTCTGAGATATTACACAGTATTTGTTTTCTCTGATTGGATTTTAAAAGACTACTTTCAAACCAAACATGAAGTACATGCCTGACTTTATTCTGCAGCTCAGCACAGACTTATAAAAACAACAATACATATATTCATAAACTAAAGAAAAATAATCTATTTGTTCAGCAACATTAACATTCAGCTTGACCTTTCAAAGAACAAATCTACTGGAATTGCAAAAATTTTCGTCTCTTAATTAGCTCTGTAGAGAAGAATCATATTCCACAAGAAAACAGGGTATTTCCATTCTGGCCTCCTGTACAGAGTGAATAAAATACTTCTGGATGTAACTCACTTGAAACCAGAATGAAGCAAGGTGATTAACCTCACTGATTTAGCCAATCCTGTTGGTGCTCTTTGAGCATTAATTGAAATTTCTTAGACACACAGAAATCACTTTGCACATATGAAGGCTCACTGAAAACCAGTGGTGTTACCACAGGTTTGTGTTACCAAATTCATCTGCACCAAAACTGGGCCACCCCAGCCTAACGACAGCAGGAGATTTTTAAATGTCTCATGGTTTTGTACTCTTAGGTGACTCCATGTCCTTAAGAAAACCAATAAAATATACAGATTTTAGAGCACCTGTTCTCATTTTGAGGACCTCAGCAGTATTTAATGCTTCATAATCAACAACAAGATGTTAAGGAATTAAAGCTGCTCCCAAAAAAAAAAATTACACCTCTGTTAGACTTCACTTAATAGACACCTCCACCCCCCCCAAAAAGCCCCTACTCACCAGAATTTTTGTGGTGTAAGCACTGTTGATAGCAATTGCATTGACCAGCAGTTCCATGGTTTTGGCAGGGATGGAATCGGGGTCGGGGATCTCCTTGTAGTGGACGTCCGCCACGTAGGCCTGGACCACGGTCATGCGGTTGGTGGTCAGCGTGCCGGTCTTGTCCGAGCAGATGGCCGTGGCGTTGCCCATGGTCTCACAGGCGTCCAGGTGCCGCACCAGGTTGTTATCCCTCATCATTTTCTGAGGGGAAAACCCACCAAAACCCAAATGAGAAACCCTTCGAGGTCGGCTTTGAGAGGTTTTTAGTTATGAAAAGCAAAGCAGCACGTGTTGAGTCTTGCTGGTGAGAATGTGAAGTTCCCCAAACCAGAGCTTGGATAAGCCCAATTCCCGGTTACTGACAACCAGGTTGTGACTATGGCCGAGGTAATTTTGCCTTTGATAAACTAAAAGAGTTGCATCGTTTTCCTGCAGTGATAAACTAAAAGAGTTGCATCATTTTCCTGCAGTAGGTCTGCATCTTAAGGAATAGCTGGAACAGCGAAGATGAGCTAAAGGAACCCGAGATAACAGCGTTTTTTAAGCGTTATCATTACAGCAAACATTTGGGGTTTTTTCTCAACACTACTTGGAATGCCAGGGTATTATCTCGCAGCACACTGATGGACCACACATTTTGGGGCAAAAGCAAAAGGGAAAGAGAAAGGGGAATAAAAAAAGGGTGTCAGAGGAAGGACATGAGGAGAATGAGAAAATATTATAAAAGCAGCTGCATTCTTTATTAGCAAAACCCCATCTTTGAGATTTGCTCCTTTTTCCTAATAATTGCCATATTTGGCCACATAGAAGCTAAGAGATTCTTTCCTAAACTTCCTAAGTTAATGTTTACATGCTAAATGAAAATAAACTTTACACCATCTTCATCTAAGATTCCCAGAACGTTTAAATCATCTGATTAAATTGCTCAAGTAATCCCCAAGTCCAGGATGTTAATCCTCTTTAATTTCCTAATAGAACCATTTACATTCACTTCAAAGAACTGCAACTGCATTTAAGAAAAGTACATGAAAGCTTCAGTGGAACTCTTAATTTCTTTGAGAAACTGCAATTTCTCTGAGAAGTGTTCCTGAAGACTTCAAATCCTTGTCAAAACTTTGCACTACTGCACAAGAAAATTTGAATACAAAATTATTCTATATCAAAAGGCTGGACTATTTTCAGAGCACATTCTGCTCAGTAAACTCCTGGGTCCTTGCAAATTCAGTAGGTATTTCTACTGCTTGATATTCCTGCACTGTGCAGTTTTAAGGAGATGTATTGGAAGATGTATTTGCATTTTTGTTGGAAATACTTTCAATATAAGTTTACTTCAAAGTAATTTCGTTAACATTTTGAGCACATAATTTTCAGACCGTTTTCCATCACATCTGATGAAAGCTGAGGACCAGCTCGGTAGTGAACTCAAGCAAACAGCATTTTTCTCCCTGGATTATTCTGAATGCCTCTTACCTTTACGGAATAAGCCAGAGAAATAGTGACAGCAAGTGGGAGCCCCTCAGGAACCGCAACCACGAGCACAGTAACACCAATAATGAAGAATTTAACGAAATACTGAACGTAGACAGGAGTGCACTCCGGCAACCACTGCTTCTTGTTGACCACAAAGGTGTCAATGGCAAAATACAGTACCAAGATGATGACAGTGATGGCAGACATCACCAGACCTGGGAGGAAAAATCACCAGTTACCATAAACCCAAACACCACCGAGAGCGCCAGCAATTAGAAATCTACCTCGGGATTTTAAAGGAAGTTTTTTCTTTCTCTATGACTTTTTTCACCAGTTCCAATAACAGGGATACATTGTAAAATGAAGACAAAACATTGCCATAATCTATTTACAGCAACCACACATTCCAGGGCACAGGGAAGCACAGAATTCCAGGGAATTCATTTGCAAGCACTGTCTTACTGCTGCCTTTGAAACTTCCCAGGGAGCGCAGGGGTTTTGCTGTCACTTGAGCTAAGTTTATTCAATTTAGCACATTACTTTCCCTGGTACAGCATTTGTCTGCTCTTTTAATCCCCATGTTTTACAAATTATTTATCTAAACACCTTTCTTTTAAAAAAGTGTATCTTTAGAGGCTTGGGCAAAGGAGTCTCCCATAGTTTATGCTGCTGTTTAAAATAGTCTGAAAAAGCCCTACAGATGTGTCTGGGTGAGTATAAAGAGGCAATAATGCAAAATTATCCACAGGACAGTTTTTCACTGTGTTTCTTTAAAATGTGACAAATATTTGTGTTTCCAGGGTGTCCCTTTTCAAGGGAACATCTGCAGAGTGTGTATTCTCATGAGCAGAGGTTCAAAAGAGACAGAGACACCAATAAATATTTCACAGAACTCACAAAATATCCCACGGATTCCATCCACTCCCCCAGTGGCACAGACTGCTGGGATCGCCCTCCTGCTCCACAGTTTTGTCCCCGGGTTTGAGCATACAAATAAAATTTCCCTTAGAACCTCAACTTTGCCTTGTTCTGACCACCCCTGTTTGGCAGGTTTGTGTGAAGCAGCTAAGCCTGCATTTCAGAAAAAATTAATTTTCCCTGATGAGATCACAGAGTAGAAGGAGAATGCTGTGAATCTCATGTCTTGACTGCAGTTTTAAAAAGATTGGTAAAGCTGAAGGATGCTAAGGTTGACAGGAAACAGATGAGTCAGGGAGATCGCTCTGTGCCAGAGGATACAGGAAAATCCATTAAAATATTGTACAGGCAAATACTCCTGACAACACAAAACATCCCCATAGATGGCTCAGTGCCAAAGGAAAACCAAATGAGGCAATGATTAATTAATTTAATTCACGTTCATCACCACATTCTGGTTAGAA
>VYZQ01068069.1:25360-38134 GCA_013400655.1 Mystacornis crossleyi | reverse complement strand
TAATAAATAATAATTCAACCCAGAGTCATCCAGCAGTGATAATGACTGACATTCCTGTTCCCTGACTTCTGACTGTCTGCATCCCAGTTGGATTCCAGCACTGCTGACATTGCCTCAAGTCAAGAGCAGTGCTCAGGTAGTGACTATGGAGCAAGACATTTCTGACAGGAACTGCAATGCTGTCCCCTCTACTGTCCCTTCAGAATAGTCACTTCCTGGGAACACTGATTAAATGCAGCACTTGTATGCCACAGTACCAGCTCTTCTACCAGACCTGAGGAGTGGGTTCATGTGCCCTACTGCAGGTGTCTGAATCTTAGATGGGCAACTCTGAAGACAGAAAACAGAAAGAGGGGAAAAAAAAATCCCTCAGCATTTAAGCAAAACCTCTCATCTGACCCCAAAACATTTATTTTTTCCCCCACAATGTTCCTTCTATATATTTTAAAATAATGCATTTCTACTGAGAATAAAGTTCAGTGCTGACAGTTTGAAAGTCTGGTACAGGTTTTTCCTCGATATACATCCAATCAGCTGGAAAAACACTGCCAGAGTCATTTACTTAGAATGAAGAGGGAGGAGGACATGCCTGTTCTGGTATTCTTTTTCAATTCTTTTGGTTGTTTTTAAGAGTTCTCTCATTTTTCCGAGAGCAGTACCAAGGCTTGTCAATACACACCTATCTGAAACTGAAACCCTAACAAGCAAGAACTGATGGATATGCAGCCAGCAAAATTTCAAGTCCCCTTCTGATAAAATTCCATCTTTCAACAGCTTTCTTAAGGGTTAGCTTGGCACTGGTGTGAAGGAGAGGCGGCAAGAAACATTCCCTGATGTGTTGTCAAACAAAGCAACTTCACTAGCAATATGGCTTGTTTGAATTCAGTTTCATGTAAGTTTGAAATAAGCATGCCCCTTTTTTTCTTAGAAACAGTCGGCATTGCCCTGCATATTTGTACTGCCCATCACAGTTAATAACACTCTCTCAGGGCGCCCAGCTGTACTTAGCAGAAACCAGTTCAGACCCAGCACAGACAAATTCTGCCCTACAAGTCAGATATATTAATTAATTAATAAGTGAAGGGCTGAAGGAACAAGCTTGACAAGAAACTTCCAAGTGATGTTGTCAGGACAGGGACTTGTCTCAGCATGATCCCAGCAAGAGAAACCACCGGGGAGAGAGAAAATTCCCTGCCTAACATGCAAAGGTTGGCTATATCCAAGGCTTTCAGCACAACAAGGGAGGAGCAGAGCAAAGCAGGACTTTGCCCTGCCTGGAGATATGAACTTCTGATCATCTAAAAAAAAAGGAGGGTGACTGACAACTGATGAAATCAATTTCCTTTGTCAGAACTGGAGATCTCACAATTAGCAAAGCTTAGGACAGTCTCAGGACTTTCTTCCCTTCTAGGTTTTGTAGGTTTGTTTGGGTATTACTTCACATTACTGCATTACTCCTGCACTTTTCAGCCTGAGATGACTTTTTGGCTCTGTGCTGAGTTCTCTGCCCTGCAAGCTGATCCATGAAGTCAGACAGAGAAGTTTCTGCACAGTAGAGGGGCTGCACTGAGGATCGGGCTCACCAAGATGAGGGTGTTGGAGATGCCGTGGTGGAGGAAGCTAGCTGCTACCCAGGAAAACAAGTGTCAGGTGAAAGAAAGGGACTAACCCTTGAATCCAAAAAGGCAAGAGGAGATTTTTAATTGACAAACAAATGAAGAAGGGATTGATTTAAACACCACTGACTTGTGAGAATGCAGAACAGCACTGCACAGAATTAGCAGCAGCTCTAAAGGAGGTAAGAAAATGTATCCTGGGGAAACATGTTACAAGATTTGGTATTGTCCTTCCTGTTCAAGCTTTCCCATGAAAAAACAAAAAACCAAACAAACACCGACAAAAAACCAACGCAAGTTGATCTTGATTTGCATGGGTTTTTTGAAAGAAAAAAGGATAAACAGGTCATGTGTCTTTCTATGTAGTTCACATATTTTACCGCTTTGAAATATGTAGCATTATTTGTGCTGTTTGTGTTGGTGATGCATTCTTACAGCCTCCAAATCACCTGAGAGGCAAACTGTGCTGTGCACACATCGTAGGAGCCTGTCCCGTGTGTCCCTGCACGCACACATAAACGCGCACACACCTCCCCCCTGTTTCTAGTCAAACTAAACACAATAGGCAAAAGGTCTGAAGAGAACCCACAATTACAGAGCTGAAATGTCCTTGTTTGCAGCGAGGCAGCAGTGAGGCAGCATGTTGATGGGATCCTTGCCCAGATGTACTCATGCTCAGCTCCACCAGGAGGTTTTACCACTTCTAAACCCACTACTGGAGTTGGGAAGCCAGGTCTTTACTTCAAAGCTGAACAACTCTCCTTCCTTCCTTTTGACACACAGACTTGGAAGGACTGTCCGCTTCTAGGCAATAACACGGTGTTTAAGGCTCAGTTCTGGTTTTTGGGAAGTGGAGGAAAGCAGGAGCAAAAGGAGAGGAAGCTCTGCCTTGCCTCCAGCGTGTTCAGTTCATGCCGCTGTCAAAACTCCGCACAAATAGAGACATAGGTGAGCCCTGGTCACTTGGCAAGCAGTCTGGACGTGCCTGCATTGGGTCATGCAGTGTCCAAACACCTGCCTTTTCTCCTGAATCCACATCACCCCCCTTCTGGTTTCTTGTCCCCACAGGAAAATATGTGAATAAAAGAATTCCTTGTTCTACAGGGTGTTGAAAATACAAATATATGAAAGACAAAAGATGCTTGGACCCCATATTAAGGGAATCATCCTTCTGTTCTGCAATAATTATTTTAGCAAAAAGCATCCGACTGTTACCAATTTTAAGATGGTTTTTTTAAGTGCCAAGATATGTGTACAAATACATTTTAAGAGAGAACCTGATGCACTCTGTTCTTTAAAAAGGACACATCCCTCTCTGTGCGGATTTTTTTTAGAAGTCTTTACAAAACAATAACCTGTCCTTCACCACTACCACCCCCAGACTCTTACCCAGAGGCTCCACCATGTGCCTAACTAATCAAAGAGTTGTGTTATGATTGCCATGGTGACTGCAATCCAACAGCTGCCTTGACATTTCATCTTCAGCTGCTTTCAAAATGCTTTTTTTTGCCAAGGAAAACTTTTCACAATTATTAATTTTTTTTTTACTATGCACTGTTCCACTTAAAAAATAAACATTTAGGAAAAAAATCAGCAGAAACTGCCTCAGTTCTAACAACATATTTTGCTAATTGCTTTTGTTCTCCTCTCAAGCAATTTTAAAGGTTTCTGAGGCTCTAAACTAAAAAGCATATGCTTTGTTTTGCAGATCAACCAATGATTGTGCACTACTGTGTAGGATCTCCACAGGTGCCCAGGAGCCACCTCCAGCCCCCAGGTGCAAGGGCAGCTGCCCAGCCCTACCCAGCCTCCTTAGAGGGATACACCAAACCCATCCTCACCCTCCGAGCCACCCACCCAAATACAGCCATCTCACTTTGTCATCTCCCAGTTTTGCTGTTTGCTCTCCCACCAGGGCTTTCATCTCCATGCATACTTCTCCTGGAACTTTCAGGCTGTTGTTACTTCTCCTGTCTTTTGAGGAGGTGAGGAAATAAGATAGTAGAGAATACAACTGAACATGTCTGTTTCTTCCTGTCCTAAAAGAGGGCAGGTTGTGCATTGTGAAGTACCTGGCTGGTGTGGAAGCCACCAGGAAAGGTTTTGGGGAAGCCAAAGAACGTGCAGCAGTGGGAGACCATGGTCCCCCACTCATGGCATAGCCCAAGGGTTTAGCATCTGAAGTGGCTACATTTCATGTACAGACAGGGATAAGAAAGCCCCATACAGATTTTAGGGGCATACAGAAGAGCTCTGCATCAGATGATTCATTTTGCTGCTATTCATTTCACAAACAAGCATTTTTTTAATTAATTAAGTTGGTTGCCCCCTTTCTTTTCCATAGAAGGGAAGGTCATAGCTTTTCTTTGATTTGCCTATGACATATAAGAACCTTCTCTGCAGCCTTTCAAAGCACTTGCCCCCAAAGATGTTTTCCCATCCTACCCTGCACTTGAGGATGTCTCAGATAGACTGGTGCCAAGAAGGTGTGGCTGGAGATGTGCTGGGGCATGGAGATGTGCACGGGATGTATTGGAAAGAGATTGATTCAAAATCGCAGTAGACTGGATCATCTGCAGTTTGGCCAAGGTCGGAGACACATGATGTGTGTGTGTGTACGTGTGTGTGTGTATGTTGAAAGGATTTTGACAACAGTAAGAATAAGGTTAAAACTCTGAGCCATTTGGGCTGAGAAGGAGTAGGATTTAAAATGAAAGCTTCCAACCACTTTTTAACAATTTTTCTTTAATTATAAGATATGATGACAAATTCGAATTAAAAGCCCTTATCTGAAAAGCATCTATGCTTAACAGGAGGAAGAAAGAAAACACCTTCAGAAGCAGTCAGCTTCCTGTCTTAGGTTTTTGAAGTCGAGCTGATGGCTCACAGAACGGATCTCAAATATGAATATATATAATCCCCACAGCTAAAAGTCGTCTATTTTAAAAGACAAGTGTTTGCTCACCCGAGGAACATTGTACTCAAGCTTCAGACTTTGTGATCCATATGGATTTCATCAACTTGTTTGCCAGGAATTTAAGAAAAACAAACTTTATTCATGTTCCTTAGAGAAATGAATCCACTTCATGGTCTGCACAAAAAGAAATATAGCTTCAGAAATAAAAAGCCCAGGGCATTCCTGGAATTGGAAGGTCAGTGAGCCAAAACAACGGATCCACTTAATATGAGAAATGAGTGACTTCCAGTGGCATCTTTATCAGCACTGGAAGTACATGGTTTCAGCTTAGAAAGTGATTTCATGTCACATCCCATAAAGGACCCTCAAACATGAAGTGCTTTCGCAAGCCGTCCTAGAACCAGGCACTTCCACGTCTCTGAGAGCAGCATTTACCTTCAGCTTCAAGATGGGGTATTTAATCCACTAGAAGCACGTGTGCCTGGGTCTTACCTTTGAGGAGTTAAAGCTAGATGAGATTAGACCTACTCCATATTACCCTGTTACATGCCTTGGTATATTCATTTGTGTGTAAAGAATTTAGTTGTATAACCCTAAGTTTAGTTTTCCAGTTTAAACCCTAAGTTTAGTGGGGTTTTTTAGGTTTGATAAAAACCTGTGGACCTCTACATAATTTATCAGTATTTTGTTTTCTGTATCACAAAGAACAGGCAGCTTCTGCAAGAAATGTTAACATATACTGCTGCTGCAAACAGAGGCATTTATCTCCAATGACACTTACTTTAAAAGTACAGTCTAATGCAGGAAATAAAAATTCTGATTCATTCTTAAAGCAAATAATTATGCAGATTAATCTCTATACTGCTCAAATTTAAATAGGCAGCCTAAAATTAATGCATTGCAAATCTTTATGGTTGCAATATTATAGTATGGTATCTCATCGGCTTTTAAAGAAAGCTGTATTTCTGCTCTGCAAGCAGTTTGTTATATTGAATTAATGTTGCATTAGAACCCTTTCAGTAAGTCAAATCACATTACTCACTCGTATAGCATTCTTGGCAAGCATCAAAAAACGTTTTAATACTTAGGAACTGCCAGGAGATTGAGCCAGATAATGATCTGATGTTTAAAACAGGACTAGGCACCTTAAGTCAAAATTGCAACAGAGGGGGGAAAAAAAAAACCCAACAAACTATTTAGGTTCTTAAGTCAAAAGGCACCTACTGTTGGAAAATGTTTCTACATACCCCTGCACTTTGAACAGAGTAGAATAATTTAGCCTTTTCTTCACATGTTACTGTGAAAAATAACTTGTGAAACCACAGTTATTCTTCAAAACAATACTGAGAAAAAATCCATAGCTGATCTGTTCTTAGAAAATGATCTGCTTTAATGGTGTGTGTGGGACCTGCACAGCCTGGTGCTAGCAGGGAGGGAGGGCCTGTCCCCTTCTGTCCCCAGCTGTAAAAGCCTCAGCAGCATTTCCTTCATCCCTTTCTCTGAGCAGCGTAAAGGGACCAAATCACATGAGCAAATCCATGGTTACCCCTGTTTAGCATTCAAGCAATGACACTTGGCTTGCTTTTCTCACGGCAGCAACCTCTCTCAGATGCATTCAACCTCTTGGATGTCCACCTTTCAACGACTCTTCAGGTGGCTCATGGATAGACACTAAGAAAGTGAAAAGCCCCGCACGGCATGGGTTAATTTTTATGCTGATGATGACTGTAGCTGTTTACTTTTTAAATAAATGCCTGATATACAGTGAAACTGGCTGAGTGTACAGCCTAAAACAGACCACAGGAAATATTTTTGACAGTGAGGATGGCAGAGTTGTTAGCATGGGTCTGCATTACAGTTACTTATTTTTTTTAATTAAAAGTAGAAAGATTGTGAGATCTCAAGGAGAAAAGCGGATGCTACAGAGAAAACCAAAACCACAAATGGCCGGTTTCTAAGAAGAGACATCTATGAATAGCACAGGCATAAATAACTTTTTCCATTTTATCTGAAGGATTATTGTGGCTTTTCACCCCAGTTTATTTCAGCGGAAGTAAAGACAACTCTGTAATACCAAGCAAATAAACCAGCCTAATATAAAATGTTCACTAGAGATAAGAAAGCACACGAGGTTATTTATTGCTGTGTTTTTATATTTTGTTTCTGTTCTCCTTTGATCTGTGCTAACACAGGCATTAAACTGACAGCTTAGGGTCACAATACGCACCAGGATATTGAAAGCCAGTCATGTACAAGGGAGTATCAAATTGTTCATTTAGAGCAAGTTACAAGCTTTGGTTAATCATTTCTCCGGAGTCTAGTTCCAACCATAAAGATAAAATGTTTACTGTTTTTTTTTTTTAAATTAGTAGATAGAGAAACTGTGTGTGCTCCTGGGTTTTTAAGGTGTAAACATCTGCAGCAGATACCGGGGTTGATTCTACTTCCAGTTAGAGTGGTGTAACAAGAGTTGCTTCACAGACGGCAGAGGAATTTCAGCAGCAAATGAAAAAAGAATAAGGCTCATTGTGCTTTTAATTTTGTTTCATGTAGGCAAGACGGGAGAAAATTGATTTTAGTCCCAGCCTTTTTTTTCTCATACATGTCACTGATGCATTTTCAACCCTTGGAGAATTGGTGAATGTGGGAATACAGGCTCTAATACAAAACACTTGGCCTGTTTTCAGTTCCTAACACATACTCCAGAGTTCATGTTATGGTTATCAGAAAGAATCTATGAAAAATGAAGCTGCACACAACTGCAGACCATCAGCATGGCTTAACCCCGTCAGGCAGGGATGAAGCAGGAAGTGCTTTGTGACACTGACTGGCAGAAATACAAACTGATGAAGAAAACACGCGGCAGGAAAGAGGGTCTTAGACGGTGAGTTAGAGCCGGGGACATTAACTACAGCTATACTCTGCCAGGGCCAAGATCAGAGGAGCTTGACATACTTGTTAAAGGTTTCATCAAAAGGATTAGTTCCAGCAGCTTTTTTTAACCTTTCCTACAACACAATTTACCCAAAGGTGGCCGAGGGCAACAAGCGCTGCCNCTGTTTTCAGTTCCTAACACATACTCCAGAGTTCATGTTATGGTTATCAGAAAGAATCTATGAAAAATGAAGCTGCACACAACTGCAGACCATCAGCATGGCTTAACCCCGTCAGGCAGGGATGAAGCAGGAAGTGCTTTGTGACACTGACTGGCAGAAATACAAACTGATGAAGAAAACACGCGGCAGGAAAGAGGGTCTTAGACGGTGAGTTAGAGCCGGGGACATTAACTACAGCTATACTCTGCCAGGGCCAAGATCAGAGGAGCTTGACATACTTGTTAAAGGTTTCATCAAAAGGATTAGTTCCAGCAGCTTTTTGTAACCTTTCCTACAACACAATTTACCCAAAGGTGGCCAAGGGCAACAAGGGCTGCCCTGTGAGATAACATTTTTAATTGTACAAATGCCATTCTTGATGTCATAATCCCGAGGTTAATGCAGTTGCAGGTCCTGAACAGATGTGGTATAAGCTGCCCCATCATACAGAGAGGTGGCCAAGCAGGCAGTGAAAATGGCCACAGTTCAGCAAGGAGTTAAGCAACTGCCCTGGGGGTTTTCCTATACTTTCCCTATGTACTTTTGCACTGTATTAAATGTTTTCTGCCCACACGTAAAGCAAGCAAACAAACGAAAATACTGCTCATACAATGTGTTACCAAGAACCAACAGTCAAGTAAGTATAGCCACTGCCTAATGACACAACTGATAAACAGGGCGAGGTGATCTGTGAATGAATGAATGAAAGAAAAAGGGGAAGAGCCCAGAACACATCTGGATCCCACCATGCTAAATCTTACACTTTGTTGTACTTTAGCGGTGCTGATTAATAAGAAATAAGTTTCAAATGGAGAACCCTGACATCTTCTTTAAAGTCAAATATACCTGCTAGATTTTAGCAGAGATCATATTTTGCATACTTTGGGAACAATTTTTTGATGGGTTTCTGGATGATGTACTCTCTTCCTCCTTAAAAAAAAAACCCTGAACATTTCTTTTGAAATGTTCACACCACACAGTTCAAAGAGAAAAGATTTCTTCACTTTTAAACAGAGCAAATAGTTTGCTCCATGTGTTAAGCTGTTGCCTATGTCACCAGTTCCCAAGAAGAAAAGCATGCCTTGTTGATGTGACACAAGCATGTCAAGGCTGCAGATCAGTTAATTAAAGGAACTGAATCTGGGCAAATAAATTTTATGTGGGCCAGCTTGAATATTTCTGCACAACACTTCAAATATCTGCAGCATGGTACAGAGCAGTTCAGAGAAACTCATTCGTTGGGGTGGGAATGGGTGAAAAGCAGCAGATGAGGACACTCTCTGATAAACGACAACCCCATTTTGTGTATCAGAATTTGGATCGTGTGTCACTAGGAGGTGCAGAAAGTCGGGTCACTGTCATATAGGATTTAGAAAAGCTAGGGAAAATCAACAATAGGTCATATTCTTGTTTTGCATGTCATCTGTGTGCCTACAAAAGAGGATTTTCCCCCATCAGACGCATCAATTGTGATTCAGCATCTTCTGCCCTTAGACTTCACTTGTCAGGGGTAACTCTGTGCCTCACAAGATTGAAGGGTATCTTTCCATGGATGCACATTTCTCTGCTAATGACCACATTCCTCTATCTCGCATATTGCTGAGGAATTAAAAGATCATTGGAATGATGCTTTGATTATCAGAAATATGGTTTAAATTTTGGACTTCTGGGTTATTAAATCCTCTCTTGAACCATTTCAGGTCTACATACCAGTTCTACCTCATGTGTCCATAATTCAACAGTGAGGTACTAATGCAGTTTACTCTTGCAAGACATTGCACAGAATACATCTCTTTATGCAATCATGACTTCTCAGTCATTAGGGCTGAAATCGCCACACAAATCCCGTCCTGAACTGCTCTGCATCGCTACACCTTGCAGCATTTGGCAAGGAAAGCCCAGTGTCTGCAGAAGATATGTAAAAGGAGGATTATTCTTCCTGAATACTGCATAAGATAAGAATAAAGACGAAAATGATCATACAAGGAAAGGATTGCTTAGCGCAGTGGAGCCAATTTACTCAAGAAAACTGATGGAATTGCAAAGGGAAGGCATTATTTCAAATAGGATTTGGGGGAAAGCTAACAGGTGGTGGGGAGCGCTCAGGTCAGATGAAGACATCTGCTAGAGATGTCAAGAGCACAAAGGTAACTCTGTGTCTGGGAGCAGAGCATAGGATAAAAATGACAACTGAACAGGAAATGTGAAAGGCTGGGACTGCAGAGGTACATCCCAGCAAAGAAATAGGGTGTCAGATGGCAGAGTGAAATACAAACAGACACACAAAAACTGTGAATGCAGACACTTGTGAGGAGCCTGGGGAAAAAAAATAAATTAAAAAGAAAAAAAAAAAAGAAACAGGTGCACTAGAGGGCTGGATGGCTGACACAGAGGGATGATGATAACCTAAAAGCATTTCTGAAACGTGACAGGGTGGTAATATTAAGGTAGAATATCCTTCCATCAATCTTTATAAGTGAATGAGATGTCTTTTAAGATGCTTTCAAGCTCCTATACACACTACAGACTTGACTCTAAACTGCAAGCTGACCTATTGGCTGCATTGCATATGAGTTCTGATAGGATGTTTTCAGTGACCCTGTGACTGAAATATCAAAATGAACCAGTATAATATAAGGTATGGGCAGATCAGCTTGCACAGATGAAGCTCAGCAGTTCTGTGAGCTTTTAAGTCATTGAAAGCTGATCTTTTTCATTTAACAAATGTGTGACTACATTTAGTCAACCTATGGTAAAAGCACACTGAAACATATGTATTCATACCTTTAAATGAGTGAAAAAAAGAGGTAAAAAATAAACTGCCAGAGCTTTTACGTAATATACTTTTGTTTAGTACAAAGACATAGAACCCATTCAGTTAATTGCATGTTTGATCATCAATATCCTGTCTTTTGCAAATAAATACTCACACATAAGAAATTCAAATAAGGCACTCCTGAGTATAGAAGTTTTCAACTACTTTCAGTTTTCTTATCTAGGTTATTCCATGTGTTGGAGGTCATCTTTCTCACACCAGGACTTAAAAATAACTTGTGTGATGAACTTTGATAAAATGCAATAAACAGAGTGTAAATTGAAATTAAACACATAGGATCAGTAGGAGTATCACATGATACAACCAGATTTATGAAACAGATCTCATCAAAACACTTGATTAGTTTCAAAAACATCTGCATCTAGGACGTGCAAATTCACACTCTGTCTACAAGAGAATTGTTTTTACAATAGGTGAGTGCAGCTTCGCTCCTGATTTCTGTGCAAATAAAAGTTTGTAAGACAAGGATGATCCATTTACACTAATTCTGTGGCAAAAGTCCCATTTTTGGTAGTGGTATAGGACAAGATGCCCACCCAAACACTCCCGAGGTGTCCCAGACACTCATCTCAACCCAGAAGCAGGGGTACCTCCTTTCTGTAGGTTATTCTTGCTCTTTCCATTGTCCACACAGGCAAAGGAACAGTGCTTTAAACCTTAGACACCTCTTGTGATTTCTGGTGCACTTTGGTGCCAAGTTTTGAGTGTGAACCACAGTATGCAGTCCTCCATGTGGAATTCATGGCCAAGAACTGTCTCCTGGACGACTGCTATTAAACCAGCCACTTCTCACAAGTGGCAGTCAAAAGATGAAAGAAGGGCCTCATATTTCTGACATGTCCAGAGAATACTTTAACCCTGGCTCCCTTCTTCTGCTGGCCTTAATGAGAACAAATGCAGTAAGGTTTGTCTGCCTCTGGGAGCTGTTTCACAGCTGCAACCCCAATCAGCAGTAGGCGTTTCTTTGGAACCTCAAAGTCGGTGTTTCACTTTCCGAAGTACTGCCTAAACCACACTGTCTAATAAGTATTTCCTTAAAGCTAGCTAAGCTTTTCCAGTCTATACTGACTTCTGTGGATCAGCTTTCTGGCACTTTCTCTCCTCATGGCTTGATTTCACTACTGACAGAGACACAGATTCCTCTAATCTAATGTCAGCAGGCAGAAGGATGAATGTGTAATCCAAGCTGGCCCTCTCTGCTCCCTCTATGGTAAGCAGAGAGGAATTGGTGTTTTCAGACAGAGCCACAGCCCTTGCCCCAACAGCCCTATCTCAAATGCCAGGCTGGATCCACTTTTAAAAGGAACTTATAAAAGAAACACAGTAAAAGGAAATTGTGAAATATGGTACCAGTTAGAAATTTTCCCATTTTCTATTCAACAGCAAGAAAAGGATTTTGACCATTTTACGTAAATCTTTAGCACCAAGTGGATGTAAATCAGTTGGTTCCTGTAACTGTAGGATCTGAATACATTATCTTCCAGCTCAAGGCTATATAAGGCTTTCCAGTCCCAAACAATGAATATTAGAAATGGCAAGAGCCTCTGCAACTCAGAGCCAAGCTCTGACAATGTTTGAAGTCAAGCTAAAAATACAGCCCCTGTCCAGATCCCAAAGAAGGCAGGCAACAAATGCGGATGATTATAGGGGACAGAGTGGCAGGGATGTACAAATGTGCACAGCAAGACACAACATTATACACAACATTGCTTCTTTCTCATGCTGACTGCTAGTTCCTTTCCTCATATTTCCAAGAATTTCTTACCATTTTTTAGCTAGTCTACATTCATCCTGAAAGAAGTTTTACCAAGTTCACAAATTCACATCAGACTGGGCTTGGCTGCCTTTCTCCAGGCTTGTGTCATAACTCATTAACTCAAATGGCTTTTCATCAGTCCTCGTTGAGGAACGCAGTGTCCATTCAGGTTTCTGTTATAACCCCTTATTCACACTTTCTTAGCACAATGCAAAAATTTCCCCCAAGTCCAGAGTCATCAGATCAGTCACTCCCCAGTTCTTTGTGAGACAGACTCCTGCTTTGACTCTCCTTCCTTTGCAGCAGCAGTAGTGCCCAGAGATCAGTGTTGGGAAGTGCGTTCTGTAACTTTGGAGAAAGTCCATCTTTCTTCAACTGATCTTGTTTCTGTATATAAACTAAACCAAAGTTTGTTTAACCTCTTACTCACAAACCTCTAGTGGTAGATTTCCATAGCCTCTAGTCTGGTTTAGCATTTAGTCACCCCTTATGTCAGAAAGGTTTTTGGCCAAAATAATTTACACTCTAGTTTAATAAAATTATTTATTTATTTT
>VYZQ01068069.1:4155-20535 GCA_013400655.1 Mystacornis crossleyi | reverse complement strand
CTTCCATCTAGTTATTCCAAACAAACATTTAACTCAATGGCATGGATCTATGTAGCATGTTTTTCCTGATTGTTATGCTTTCAGCTTTTTGAAATAAAGCTGAAATACAGTTGGGACCAAATTAAAATTCCAAAACCGACTAATTCTTTCTCCCTGAGGTTAGCAGGGTTTTCTCAGCATGAACCTAGACTTGCATTCAATTCTACATTTTGGTGCCATGTAATCAATGGAAAGGGCAAGCCCTGCAATGGGGCCAGCTCTCCACAATGAGCACATCCAAACTTTAAAAAAGGGATTTTCAAAGAGGGGCTGGTTGTTTGTATGCAGTAGCACCTAGAGGCTGTGCTGCATTTGGAGCTCTTCTGCAGTACTCCATACATGCATTTATATACATAAATTTATATACATACAAATATAAATACACACTTTGTGTGTGTACATTTGCACTACCCATGCATATATACGTGCACTTTACATACATATTCATACCATACAAACTGCTTCTGTACCTGATCTTTAGGAGGTACATTGTTTGAGCTTAGTGAAGGGAATCTGGAGCAGGGGAGGGGAGGAAGAGAAAGAGAAGAAAGGGCTGGAATGGTTCAAGGTAAACCACCCCTCAGCAAACATCTGAACTATGCAGTACTATGATCCTGCTAATTTACAAAATGGGCTTAAGGAGGACAAGAAGAATAATGGAAGATCAAAGGATAAGCAGCAGATGCGTTTCAAAACTGTCAGCAGAATTATCATTTGTGTAGGGAAAATCAGGTGAAGGCAAGATTCAGTCAAGATTCAGACCACCAAACTCTCTTTGTGGCTGCCTATATCCAAGTAGCCAAAGGATCCTGAAAGCCTGTACTGGACAGCAGCACTGAAGCCTGAGGATCCTACAGTCCCTCTGAGCCTCCCTGGTGAGCCTGGGAGCTTCCAGAATCCCTTGTCTTGAGCACAGTCCTCTCCGTGAAGTCACCTATCTTCCACACGGGCTCTGCAAGCTGCTGCTCCACATCCTGCAGACCTTACCTCATCTACTGAATATGATAGACCTGGGATATTAAAATGCTCTGCCTCTTGAAAGAGGTGCTTGCTGCATCCAGGGTCACTTCTTGGCATACCTCTGGTGCCCTTTGTGCACAGTTTTAGCTCAGCTGGTCAGAGCATGGCGCTAATAATGCCAAGGTTGTAGGTTCAATCCCTGTATGGGCAATTCACTAAAGAGTTGGACTCGATGATCTTCGTGGGTCCCTTCCAACTCAGAATATTCTGTGATTCCGTGAATGTCTCGAGAAGGTGATTCAGGCTTCACCTACAAAGCTCACATAAAGAGCCCATGGTGAAAAGAAGTACCTTGCCACTGGAAGAATCTTGCCCTTCTCCCTGGGCACCTTACCTGGTAGGACAGGCCATCAAAAGTGTGAGATGGAGGAGGAGGAGTCGGGGGCAGAGAAAACCCTACTCTACAGGCTCACTGTCAGGGCATAAAGCTGAGAAGGGGGAATCAGAAATATCAGACCAGCTTCCACATTTTTCAAGTCAGTGCATGTCTTAGATAAGACCCATCCCCAGTCTCCTTCCATTCCCTAAAAATTCCTAGCTGTACCAAACAGGTGCTCTCAGGGAGCTGTTGCTCACACAGAGCTGGGCTGCTCTAGTAAAGGGAAACTAAGGCAGCCTCTGTTTCTGTAGAGGGAAGAAGCACCATGAGAGGAGGCACAAGAAATGGAACATTCCAATGAAAAACTGAAGTGTGTCATAGCATCTTCTTTCCAGATGTGGAGAACAAAAATGTGAATGCTTCACTTCTGACAGAAGCCCCACAAAGCTGGGAAGGCAGCAGGGGACAGTTGAACATTCGCTTCTACCCACGTACAGACACTCAGCCAGGGCACAAGAACAAACAAACAAAAAAATGGTAATATTCATAGCTGCATAGTTACAGAGTTGTGAATACAACATTTGGGGGTTTTCAGTGTAATTACTACATTCCATGTATTATGATTTGTAAGACCAAAAAACACCTCTCTCAGAGGCTTTTACCTCATAGTTAAATATAGTGGTGAAGCAGTTAACATAGTTTTATGCATCACCATGTTGGCATGGGGTTTTTATCTTTTATTGGCACCATTTTATCCCCAGAGACAATAGGAGATTGTTCTCGCTGCGTGTAAAAAGATCTTGTTCTGGCAAGTAGGGTTTTCCCAGTCAACAAGTTTGGAATCCTTGGTAAGGGAGAAATAGGCCGTGTTGGGACTGGCCTGCTAAGCACCTCCTCACCACAGCAATCCGTGTGCCATTCACTGCTCACAGGGTGCTGCAGCTCAGAGCCCCTGCCTGCAGCCCAGCGAGGTGAAGGATGGAGCACCACAGCCACAACCCTCTGCTGTACTGTTATTACAGAGATGGGACTAAAGTCTAGATTCATCTTCTCTAAACATAAACTACACCATAACTGCTAGAAACTATGTGGCAAGAAGAAAGTACATGTGCTTAGAAACCATTCTCTTTGCTAAAAGCCACAAAATCCGTATGAAAATAAAGGTTCTGATTCCCCGGTTTGGATGATTTTGTGTACACCTAAAAGACGTGCAGGATTTTCTTTTGCATTCATCTCTTCCTGGCTGTATAAATAGTGCAATACACAATTACAGCAGTCAGAGGCATTAGGGATAAGAAGGTATTTACATCCGAGATGTACACACGAGATTATGTGAGAATGGTAAAGTTTTATCTTCATCTTTAAATAAATATTGTGCTTCATCCACACCCAAAGTCTTGAAAGAAAGCTGTTTTAGTGTAAACAATTAACTTCCTGGCCAATCATTCAATTTTTTGGATGACTTGCTGCTGAGAAATTCAGATTCTATACTGTAGACTACACCTTACAAATTTTAATCAGTCAGATAATCCACCCCAAAATCACCTAGACACTGCAGTTTATTTGCAGTCATACCACAACATTTGGCAGGCCTGATATTTCAGTTGTTCCTGTTTGCAGAGGCTATAAAGTGATTTAGTTGCTACCGGGTTTGACAGCAATTAGGAACAGAGGCATGAGCAATGGCAGCCTCTGCTGTATATTTCATGAGTGCCCACAGCCCAACCTTTCTGCAAAACATGCCTCGGATCTCAGATTACCCTGGAAAATAAAGTCTCTTGTAGTTTGAGCTGCAGTCAGCTTTCAAAATGTTTACTGAGCGTATGGCAGTGCAAAAGTGATTACGAACCCAACCAAGCCCCCGGGCTCTGCGACAACAGGAACCGCCCAGAAGGTCAGAGCTGAACTGAGATCCTACAGCCACCACTATTTTCCAGATGAACTGAAATTCATCATCCTGCAGCAGACAGAAAATGAAAAGCTATCTCCTTGCCCTGCAGGGATCAACCTGCAGCCGCATTTCCCTCACTACCTTTTCTCTGCAAGGCCTGGCAAGCTATAGATGTGTCAATAAATTCCTTAGGTTTTTTCATTTCACTAAAGTCTTGAAAATAAACCACTGAAAGAAATTAAAAGACATTTTTCCAGAGCAAAATGGGACTTGAAGAGCAGTGTCCTTAATGACATTGAAACAACCCAAGATGTTTTGGGGCACATGAACAAGCAGCTGCACTTCAGCATTATCTGCAAAATGAAGGCAGTAGTGCTTTTATTCAACAGCAAGCATGCTGGATTTGGGAGATACTGGTTCAGGATGTGGAATCCTTAGCAGTCATCTCATGGGAGAGGATCCTGCCTGCCCTGACAAAGCAGCCCTCGTCTGCCAAGCTCTGCTCCTGGAGCTGTTCCACTCCTTTGTATAAAGTAATTACTTAAATATACATTGAACAAAGAGAGAGGGAAATTACTTTAAGGCCTATCAGTTAGGGCACTCTGCTGGGAGGTAAAGCAAACCAGTAAATAATTCATTAATGATGTTGCTATTTCAGAGACCTAATAAATTTTTATTGGTTAAGAAAAAAGTCATCATCAGGGACTGGGAAAATAGCCCCCAGACACCTTGTCTCTTGGGGGTGCTGTTTTGGCATGGCATAACTGTCATGTTTCAAATGGATACGGATTGAAAACATCCCCTGCAGGTAAAATGAAAATTGCAGCCTCCCCTGGGATATGTTTTAGTTATACAATTTTTGGACAAAACGGGAAGTGGAGTTTGTTTCAGAGCCTTGAAAAGGATAACATCTTAAGAGAACTGCTATTACAGCTTCTAAGGAGCTCAAGTCAGACCACGTCTTTAATAAATTAAATAAACTGCAGAGTTCCTGAACTAATTGTTTTAAACACATCCTCCCTGCTTTATTTGGAGGCTCTGGACACTGGGCAGGATACCTCCGGGTCTCACCAAAGTCTGCTACAAGTCCTTTGTTTGCTGGCACCGTAGCCCAGGAAGAGGTGGAAACAGACAGATGGCCTGAGAGCAACTCAGACACCACAAAAATTAATAATAAGCTCCTACATTTCCTGAGATATAAGAAAGGAAGAAGACCAAGATGCTTAACAGTGCCACATCATAACTCCCAAGCCTTGCTGAAACAGGAACTGGGAAATGAAGCTTAATGAATCAAGTGTCATCAGGAATAATGACCATGTCTGTCATTAGATGGACCTTTATGTCCATAACATTTTCAGCTTCAAACCACAGCAAAGAAACGGAGCATGGCTAGCTCCGAAGGTAAGCTAATGCAGCACAATGCATGTTATTGGAGCGTTTGGACACTCTTGCTGCAGAAACTGGTGACACGGTGCCCTGAGGAGAGCTCCTTGTCCCACCTCTTTCCTGGCCAGGGAGAAGTCTTCCCTCTGACTTCCAGAGCCTGAAAACTTTGCCATCTGTTCTCACTTGAGAAAAATTCTCATTTTATCTTTTTCATTTGTATTAAATCGTTTTTAAACAGGAGAGGCTTAACATGCAGGCTTTGCAATAGCATATGATACAGTTAATTTCTCTCACCATCTAATGTTAACAACATATGGAGACTGGTCTGAGCTGCCAAGGACATAAATCTGTCCTTGCCTCCTGGTTTGTTCACTGAATCTCAATTTTTTATTACTGCACATTCCTCCAAAGGACTTCACCAAAACACCTGGTGGGGACCTTCCAGAGGAAAGAATTTCACTCTTCTCAAAGAAAAGACTCCTTTTCACCCCACCCCCAGAAAACAGCCCACCTCCCATCAGTTTCCTTTTCCCCAAATCTGGATTCCAGTTTTCAGTGATAAAGCACATTCCAGTAACAAAAATGATTCATGTTTACAGTGTTATATAAACGTCTACAATGTTTCTTTAACGTTGTTTGACTTGTGGGTGACTTCAGAGCTCCTGGTGGCATGGGGCATTACTATCAGCTGGAGCAAAACCAGTGGCAGGCAGGTATTGAGCCAGCTTCCTCACCATTTTGCCAGCTGACCTCACTCCTGACACGCCAGTTGGCTGCTGTTCGCTTCCCATGCCAAACTATGCAGTGGTTTTGAGATGCATACAAATAAACTATCCAACATGCTGAATAAACCAACTTCTGAATTCAAGTTCCAGGATGAAGATATTTACACAAACCTTGAACTCTGTCACAACCAAATTTGGGCATTTCAAGGACACTGGATATCACCCTCGTGGCTTTTATTACTTACTGTAGAGAAATAGCAGATGAAGTACTGGGATGCAAACTGTAATGACAATTTTATACAGAGCTGCAAATGGGCTTACAGAGCAGCTCACTGGAAAACCATGGAAAAGGAAGCAATGCTCCAAGCTTGAAATGGGCATTTTTCTTTCACTTTCCAAGTACAACTTCAAGAAAAATGTGGATGGCTTTGTCCTTCTCCTTGCACACAGCATTAAATGGTGCATTCTTAAGTATGCAGACATAAAAGATGGACTCTGATTGCAATCAACATGTGCATCTGGTCTCTCACAAAGCCTGTATGTGAACAGTAAAATGGAACCAAATCCAAGATGTGAAACCTACATCTGCCTCAGGTGAAACCAGATGTTAATTGATGCCTGCTTATTCTCCTCTTTATGTATCCTGTCTCTTTACAACATACGTAATGTACATATTTCATCTGCACTGTAGCAGTATGAATATCTTTCAAGTCTGTCAGAGATGGAGGACTAAGCTGTCATCAGTACAGCCTATGAACTCCTTTCTGTTAAAGCAAAAGTTAAGTATTTAAAGTTAACTAGTGGCATTTTCTTTAAAAAGTCTTTGCTAAGTGTCTGTGGAACAAATCCGACCAAAGTTGCCTGTGGAAGTTAACTCAGCACTATCTTCATAAAAAATACTTGGCCATATAATCTTGAGCAATAATTCTTTTTTTTTTTCCAGTATTTACTGGAATATCATATGAAGAACTGGATTATTCATTATAAACTCCTTCTGCCATATTGTCTTGCATACTATGAACTCATCTGGGTTTCAAAGAATGTGTAATATTACATCTTCACTTTATTAATCACTTTTATTAATTGTTTTGCTCTGGGTTTGGGGCTTCTCCCCCAATTCTAGTTCTTAATCCCATTTTCAGGAATACATTATGGCTAAAGAATATCAGCATGCAACAGGTATTATTTCAAGGAAGTGTCTTTTCTTTTTATGGAAAAGTAATCCAGAGTTTATGCTTGGAGAAAAACCCCAAACCTGAGAGTAGCAGGTAGAGGAGGAGGAAGCAGGGCTTGTTATGCCCTATCCAGACAGATGCTGGGATGTCTCCTTGCAAAGCGTGACACACCAGATCCCAACCCATGGCTTTTTCAGTGCTGGGACGCACTGCACCTTTCACAAGCAGTGAAAAAAAGGACGCTGTACGGTGCAAATGTGATTTTATCGCTATGTCAACAACTCTGTGGGCCCCAGCATTCAGCAAGAGATGTTTGCACTGGAGCTGAGAAGTTTCTCATCAGCCGGGGCAGACAGCACACAGCACCAGTTTCACCACAAGGCTCCTGTTTGTTTTGGTGTCAATACAGCAAGGTGCAGAAACGCCGTGTCCAGCTGCTGCAATTCTCAGCTGAAGAGTTCAGGTCTTGCTCTCGCTGCCTCAGGCCCCATGGAGAGGCGCTGGGGAGGAGGGGGGAGCTGTGGGCCAGAGAGCACAAGGAGCTGCCTCCCATCCACACTGTTTGCCAATGTGGAAAGGAGTCTCACAAATAGGTCACTCATTAAAACTTTATATAGCTGAATTCAGGAAGCGTCCTCTCACTAGAACAATAGCAAAAGGAAAAAAACCCAACGAAACAGGTTTTTATTGAGCCTTCTGGGTGGGCACAAACACCAGGGCTGAAGACAAAGCTCAGGTGAAGCGTTACCTTCCAGATACCCATCCAGCCCCTCAGAGAACAACCAGTTATCCTTTATGCGTGCTCTGCCATCCTTTCCGTACCTCATTACAAAAAACCAAAGGAGGAAGAACACGGCTGAAATATTAAACAAGTCACATTTTCTGTGTTTGTTCTTTAACCAAAAACATCGATTGAGATTTAAAACAAATCAGATGAAACCTCAGTCCCACAAAGAAAAGCGCCTCTTCTAAACTCTCCCACTCTTCAAGAGCAGGGGGATCACTTACAAATGCAAAGCAAAGATTATGTGCTAACGTTGGCAGGATTTGAGGCCTTACAGCTTGTGAAACTACACCAAGTGTGGTCTCTCTGCCTGGGCAGGGTGAGTATATTCCATAACACACCTTCCTTTCATAGGTGTTTGGACCTGAGGATATTTTCAGAGGTCTCTGAAACTTCCTTCTTTTGTATGGAAACTGCCCTGCCAGAAGATGGGATGTGGAGTGGAGGTGGGAGCGGGCAGGCACTCCTATGTCACACAGAATGAAAATTAAATATTAACATGCTCCTTCTGCTACCTGCCTGGCAGTCACACAGTCACAGCATTTTAATTTGCATAGTGGTGGCAAGGGTAAGCTTGAGCTTACAAGTGGTGTTAGACTCTCCCATTCCCCATTTTGGATCACTTCTCATTCCATGTAACGGATTAAAACATTCAGGCTTAACCTTCTAAATCACAAGAAAATCTTGCTTATTTTGAAGCAACTGAATCAGTTTTCCAGAGCTGAGAGGAGTCTCCACTACTTCTTAAACAATATGGAGGTTTTTCTCAGGTTTTACCTAATTGAGCTTGCATCAAAGTAAATTTGTAGTGCCATGAAAATAGGTTTTCAGGTTATGCCCACATAGGTGAATGAAGGAGTTGTGGACTGAAAGCAAGCACCAGAGCCCCAATCTTCTGCACTGAGGAGCTGTTAGGTCACACTCTGATGATACTTTGGACTGGTTTGAGTAAGTTCTCTCCCCATTGACTGGACTTGGATGCAGTTCAGGCATGAAATTATTCCAGAGGAGGCTCCCAACAGGCACTATGACTGAAACTGCAGCAGGTTTGACTCTCTTTCTTCTACTGTCTCAGTCCTCCAAACACTATCTCAGAAGTCCTGGGGCAGTTGAGCAGTATATACACATATGCAGCATGGGTGCAGTCAGTCTGCTGCAGGTCTGCTGTATCTGCACAAACGCAAGCTGTTCTGCACCACTGGCCTGGGTGTCAAGGATCCCTGTCTGCAGCTACACTGCACTGAGTGTCCCAGGCTGCCTCTGAACATCACCTTAATTCATGTCAGTGCAGGTCCCTAAGCTGCATCTGGAAAGCGTTGCCTAGCTGCTGAGCAGCACTCCTGCAGCAAGATTGTTCTTCTTTGTGTCTAAGTAAAACTCAGAACTGGGGGAGCTCTCACTGTTACAGGGGAACGATTCAAGAATCAAATGGAGCTGTAGGCCTTGGAGCACCTGGGTGACCTCTCAAAAATCTCAAAACTACCCAAGTAGCAATTAATCCCAAAATAACATCTGGAAAGACTGTTCATAAACTAAGTAAATGAGCCGGGAACATGAAAATTTTTGACCAGAAGCTTGCTGTGTGGCACTCTTAACACACCTTGCCAGATCTATCAAGGAAACATACAGCCCCCACAAGCCATACCAAAATGTAGCCTGGCCATGGAAACTGGTTTCTTTGGTCTTTGTAAAGAACTAGGCCACTTTAATCACAATAAATACCAAAATACTGGGGGAAGGAGTCCCACAGCTCAATGGTATGTTTTGTGAAAAAATTTTGACATCTGCATACTTGCTCCATTATGTCCCGACAATTCTTGGATCAGAAGAGAGCAAACAGCTGATCCTTATTTGCTTATGAAACAAAGTCTGTAGGAAAACAGGATTTCACAAAGCCCAAACCATTCCATTCGAAACACCACAGACTGAAGTCTATTGCCAAATACAAGGCAGGATCCGGGAGGCACCCAGGGGACTGGCAAGTCTGGAAGTTGTGGTATCCTCAGCCACAGGACAGATGTTCCCGAAGGGCAGGAACACTGGAAACTGTGGAAAATTGCACAACTGAATTTCACAGAAAGAAAAGCAATTTTCCTGTAAATGAGGAACTCTTCAGTAAGCTCCAGTGAGACCAAAAGCTATTGTTTTCTCAGGCACATTTTTTGAAAGGTACATTTTTTTGAAAGGTACTGAAAGGTGCTGTTTGCAGTCCCAATATTTTAAATGCTGATTCCACTGACTCCATTTTGGGTATACGGCTTTGGGTGGAAAAAAGCATCATTTGAAATTGCATTTCTTGATCTGGCGACAGAGTAATCGGTGGTAACTAGCTTAGACTAGATGGCAAATGAATGCAAATTTTTAAATTAAATTAGATGACATTAATCCTGTGGCAAGTGATCCACGCACTTAAATCTACAGCTAGTTTGAAACAGGAATCACAGGAGAATATCTAGCTGCCATGTATTGAGGAAGAGGCCTCATGAGGGAGATAATTTCAGGAACGATTAAGAGTATTCACAGCATCCAGTGCCCCGAGTGCTAAAATGGTTAAACAAGCTGGCAGGAAATAGTAAAAGACCGACAATCCCTTTTTCAGTGTTGGAAATGTGAGCAATTCATTAGAGTTTGGACACTCTTCCCCTCCAAATGCCTTCTGCCCTTTGTCACTTGACAGCAGAGCAGTTTTCAGGGCTGCTCAGTAACCCAGAGACCTGGGAAGGAGGCACTGAGCACATCCCTCATCAAAACTTGGTCAGTGATGACAACAAATGAGTATAATGAAGCACTGGGACAAGTCACCCACGGTGTGTGGAAAATGGTTGTGCTCTGGGTTTTTAAGATCCATCTGAAAAGGTCTTAAGCAATGTAGTCTGAATTCAGCACCGGCCCTGCTTTGAACAGGAACTCACACCAGATTACCTCCTGTGGTCCACTCCAACCTAAACAACNAAAAAAAAAAAAGGAGAAAAATCCAAGGAAGTAAATATCCAAAAATCACCATTACCACTACAATTAACAGTTTAGGACTGAGACGCAGAAGTAATGAACAGTCTGCTGAAACTTCTAAAGCAAAACAAAAGCNTACTGGTCCAAAGGAAAGCAGGTAAGAAACTTCCCAGCCCTGTAACCTAGCTATACCACTCAGATAGGAGCTGGGATTCTTGGGATAGGTGATTTTTATTTATACTAAATGTAGAAATAATCCTGAAAGCAGGAATTCAGGACAACCTGTTCTACAACCAAGCAATACACCTAAATCTGGCTTCATAAAGCAACTTAAATGTAACATACATCAGACTGATACTCATTTCTCACTATCATCAAAAAAGAACTGGTTAATAGGGATACTTAAGATGTGCTGAAGAAGGTGATGCTCATGCCCAGGCTGGCTCCAAAGGCAAGTGCTTCAGCCTCACCAAATCTGTTTCACTTGCGTTACAAGCAGCCGTATCAGACCCAAGCTGGCTCCATATCTAAATTTCTGCATGATAATTCCCAGCAGTCCTGATGATACTAGTCATAGTCTAGGAAACTAAAGATGGCTTTGGATGCAGCTAGAGCAGTTGCAAAGGACTTAATAGCTCAGGATCAGGGACATTGGGTGGCTGTGGTAACTTTTCCAAACTCAAACCTAAATCCAAGCTCTTAGCATAGTTACTGTGACTAAACAGATCCCAAGCACAGACTTGGGTGCCAAACAAGACCAGTGCAGGTGTCAGTCCATGGCAGATAAGCTGCCTCTGGATAGCTGAGGGTTAATAGTATGGCATCTATCATTTGAAGTCCAAAACAACTCCATACTAATTAGAAGTACAAATAATACTGGACTGAATTCTATGCATTTCACAAGCCCCAAATCTGGATTAAATCACACATGTGACTTGTAATGTGAGCTGTTTAATCACTTTTGTAACACAGATGCTCTATAATTAGAAGCTCTAAAAAAGATAGGGAGTGGGACTAAGCTAAACACTTGCACAAGCATTAACACAGGCATCAAAAAAAAAAAAAAAAAAAAAAAAAAAAAAAAAAAANGACCAGGAGGTGATCAGCAATCATTCAGAGCTTACCATTCCCACTAGAGTTCTGCTTTATTTGATTGTTCTTGCCAGCTGCTTTGTGCACAGTCAGAGGGAGCAAAGAAGCAAGGACTCTTTTGCCATGAAGGAACACACAACTGCTGGCCTGAAGGAAGAGGTGACAAAAGTTACTGCGAACTCTGAAAGGAAGCAAGCAAGGAATGGCAGCTCCCAGTGGGCGATGGAGAGGGCAGGTGCTCAGCCCTGGCTCTGACACATGCCCTCAAATCACTAAAGCATGCAGATCTTGGTGTTTCTTGTTTCATGTACATCAGATCATTCTTCATCTGAAAGACACAAGATTTGCAGTTCATGCTCTTGCCAATCCCAAGTCCTTCTCAGCAGGGCTGTGCTGGATCTGTTCATTCCTCGCCTGTACTGATACCAGGGGTTGCCCTGACCCAGGTACCACACCTTTTACAGTTATTTGACTTTTTGAAAGCAAAACGCAAATAAAGAATAACATATATTCCCATACTATCAAGTTACTAATTTTTATATTACAGAATTAACAAAGCTGCAGGACCTTGTTGCATTATACACCTTTAAGAGAACTGAGGCAGGCAAGAATTATGTTAATATCTTGCATCACACATACTTGTCAGTTTTAACATCTATACCCAGCCTTAAGAATTGTACTGGCTTCATGACACCCCATTGTAGAGTCTAATCATGGAGGTAAAAAGAAAATCCCAAAAACACCTTACCCCAGACATTTCTTAGAAAACAGCAAGAGCACAAAATTTCAATTAATTATTATCATAGAACATATACTTTCCTCAACTTAAAAAATCATTAGTTTTCTTTGTAGGGAATTTTTATATCATGGATTCTGTGTGTGCTCACTGTGGGAAGATTCCAAATACAAATTCAACTCTAAGGGCATATTTGGAAGGACACTTTTTTCTGCCGAGTTCTTATTAGGGTCAACGATGTGCAAGGCAATGTATTGCAGAACTGAAGTTACTTTTTCACAACCAGCAATGGTGAAAAGTAGAAAGAGCTGACAGACTTATTTACTTATTTGGGGGAGCGGAGAGAACAATATGGAATGGCTTTTGATTTATTTCTTGAGTATACCTCCTTGATCAATTTGATTCTTAAATTCTTGATAACTCATTGCTCTTGTAACTTTCAGATTCACATCTCAAAGATGCATGACCCTCTAAGAACAAACAAATTGACTCAGCCTCTGAGAACTGTAATATTCACCATTTAGATGGGTTCATCCTCTGTTCATCTTAAATGTGAAAATCAAAGTCAGAAGTAAAATAACACTGCAACATAAAGAATTTAATATGGTACTCTAAATTTTTCACTCACTGAAAAGTGTATTATATTAGACACAACTAATAAGAAGTATTATTGTTTTCTGGTCTATGTTCCCCCTACAGGTGTTGCTGTTCCTGAAAAGCTAACATTTATAGTAGGCAGCAGTTTCTCTTCAAAAAGTGCACGTTTTATGACTAAAATGGTAATTCCTAAGCAGCCTGTCACAAATCTTACTGACCCTTTGCATCAGGTAGTTGTAGAGAGGTCCTGCCAAGGTCAGGAACAAGTGTTAATGAATGCATCACGTCCACCTCTGAGATATTAAAAAGCACGCAGGGAGGGAACACACATTTTTCAGTCCTAAACTTGTATAGGTACCACACTAAGCTAAAGGGTAAGGAAGGCACCCACATCATGAGATTTATGACAAAATACCAAGTTGACAATACTGATTTCTTCATAAATGTAAATTTCAGTGTTGAAAGAGTTGAGTCCATGACATATCCAGAGCACAATGTATAGCAGCACTCACCATCCTTAGGAAGGAGAAATTAGGCAGAGACCTGAGCCCAGTCACACACAACCTGATGAGTCCAACATGTGATGTCAGCTTTCAGTCAGAATTCAGGAACATTTAACTCCCGAATGTGTAAACTTAGTTTTATAACCACAGGATTATGCTGTCAGTGCTTCTTGCACTTAACATACGTGAGTTTACTACAAAAAAAAAAAAAAAAAACAAACAAAAAAAACCACACAAAACAAAACACCAAAGAAAACAGCAAACAAAAGACCAGACTCCAAAAACTGACTTCTCAGGGGAAAAATTGCAGCACTTGAGAATCCAAAGTACAGTAACATTACAATTGACTGACAATAACTATTTACACCAGAAATTCCTTTTTTGCTTAACCACAGCACCATAATCTTCTCAAAAAAACAGCTTTTAAATTGGGATCTGATTTACATTTCAGGTAGAAATGGCTATTGATTTAATCTGAAGAAATTATTTCCATTGATCTATATACAGAGAAGTGAACGAATAGTGCTGTATTCAGAAGTTCCTTGTTTCTAGAGGCAGAGGTAAATTTGATTCATCAAAACCAGCTTGTCATTCTCTAAGATAAAAAACGCTATAAAGACTTCCTATGAAAATTGCAAGAGATCACGTCAAATTAATTAATTAGAAGTCAAAGAATCAAAGAATAATTATAGAATCATATATGGNCCCACACCCCCCCATAAAAAGCGCTCATCCAGTTCTCCCATAGGGAGATGCCAGCAATGGTCCCACAGGTGCTCATGCTACCAATTACAGGATGATTAGCACCGGCTTTATCCCAGTAACACTTCCAGCAGTAAGACCAGCAGACTGTGCTCAAACACCCAGACGAGATACACCTAAGACTTCAGACTCCAGGAGAAAGCTGTGTACAATAGAAGCAGAAGTGGACTAACCAGCAACACTACTGCAATTAAACTACAAGACTCAGTTAATGAATGCATCCAAGTGAAGCATGCTTTACAGTTATTTAACTCAAACAATTTACAGCGGCAGGAGTCCACCTTCCATGTGGTAAGGTGGCATTTGGAAGTCAGGGGGACTACACCATCCCAGAAAATTAGGAAAGATGGGCATCTGTGCAGCCGTGTGTAATGAAGAATCAATGAAGAATTTCTCATACTACACTAAGAAGACCCCCACACAAACACAGCATTTCTTTGACCACAAGAAAGATTAGGAGTGAAGACTACAAGAACAGAAATAAAAACATGGGGATAACTATGACCATCTCTCAGCACGAAAGAACCAAAACATTTAACTTTTTTTGAGTAGGCACCATTCTCGTTTACACATTAGAAAAGGAACAAGAGCTGGAGATCTGATGCTGTTTGCAATACTTTTAAGCCTCACTGCATTCCACTTACCTCAAGTAGAAAATGTATTACAGTAAAAATCCAAGAAAGCTGACTTTATTTCATTTGAAAAGGGTTGAGGGGGAAAGGCAATTACATATCATAAATAATAAAATACGGATGTATGGGGATACAAACCATCATTGCAAGAAATAAAAAAATACCCTTCAGAATTGCTACTGGCTTTATTTATTAACTGCAGCCAACATGCAGTAGAGCAGCCTTCTGCCCATCCTTGCAGGACCATAGCACAGAGAAAGGAGAAGGGATGTGGAACTGGAAAGTACATGCTAAGTAGAGAACATACAGATGGTAAAAGTGTACTCAGAATTATAAAGAAAAAAGATAAGGATCTCTGAGTGGTGGAAAAGAACAACATACACTGGAGAAACAATACCTTGGACTGCTGTTTCTGGGTAGCTGTGCACATGTTCATCATCCTAAAGCATAATTAGAAATATTTTTTTTGCCTTATTGAGAGATAGTTATTTCCATAGCAGAGGTTATTCATCTTCTCTCCAAAAGTCCAGGAAGCTATCTGTAGTTATTTCGTGAGATTTTTTTTTGCTCAAGTGAACAACTCAAGCAGCGACACAGGAGGGACTAATGCAGAGTTTTATCGTAAAAGCATTCTCAAAAAGTGGAAGAGAGAGTAAAAGGTTTCTGATGTTATGATAAGACATGAACAAAGCCACTTTTCCTCACCTGTTGTCATTGCTCAAAGGGAGGGAAGCAGATACAGAAAGAGTAGGGTGTTGAAATCAGGTTAAAAGGTGTTGCAGGATGAGGACTGTGTCCATACTTTAGGTGAGACAGCAAAGCGGAAGCTTGGAGACAACCTCTGCTCTGAAAGAGGACTGAAAGCGTGAGTGACAGAAAGATCATTTCTGAAATGTGTTAATAGAGGCCCACAGGCTACCTGAACCACGTTCAAGAGATGTCAGTCTTCCTGTGGTGTCTACCATCAATAGAAGTTGATGACAAAACTAGAAAAATTATGATAATGCCACCTGCTCAAATAAACCAAAATCTTCTCTCCCCACCTCCCCTCTTCAGCTGTTTTTGCCCCAAGCTTCAAAGCCTTATTTGCACTCATACAAAATCTGTTTACAGTCAACTTCACTGTGATACTGGAGCTTCTCCCCCCACACCCCCAAGACACAAAGCAAAGCTGGCCAGGTGTCTCTAAACCACAGAGCCAGCTGCTCCAAACCGAGCTCACAGGAAATAGCAAGGAAAATATGCAGCATTTGACACATCTGGAATAGATTGCAGAGTCTTTGAAAATAGTGTCCCAGTTCCCTTCCTCCTGCTGATGAGATTTCGGGCTTCCAAACTGATGCATCAACTATAGAGGATGAGATAACATGTACATTTTTAACTCTACATATTCTTTCTGACCAAATAAGAATTTTTCCAAGGTAGTACACAAAGTATCTGCGTGAAGCTTTCTATAAAATGCATGGACCAAACAGAAGTAATTCTACCAGAAGCTGCTACTTAATATGGGAAAATTGATATAGTTGAAAAATAGTACTAGTTGATTTTGGTAAGCACAGAAAATGAAGCAATATTGCCTGATTCGCACAGTTGCATTAACTCCTTAAAATAAATGCCCTCACACTTTGTTGCCATAAAACATGAGATGAAAAAGAGCAGGGAGGATTAGTTACTACCTACTTTGCCAAGTAATTTGTCTGTAATTCCATGTTGACAGAAACACTGCAGCATGCATTTTTCGACATGATGTACAAAAAGACTCAAAAAGCA
>VYZQ01068067.1:21393-32936 GCA_013400655.1 Mystacornis crossleyi | reverse complement strand
GTTCTGAAGGTTTATTCTCATTTTTATTATTTTTTCTTTAAGTTCTGTTAATAAAACTACGATTATATTCTTTAAAGTTTTGTGCCTGCTTTGCTTTCTCCTAATTCTTATCTCACAGAGGGAAAATAAGTAGGTAATGGATTGTGAACAAAACCACTACACAAATATACTAGGGAGTGAGTTAAAGTGTTAGCTCCACAGTATCAGTCAAATATGGCTGACTACTATTGTTATAAAAAGCCTTTGTTTAAATATTACCCACTAAGCTTAAGAGGAATCTTGAGCTGTATTTCCATTCAACTGAGAAATACCAGAACAGATACAAGATGATCCTGGGCATTGATTTGCTGAAATAATAAGATATCACAACTGTTCCCCTCCACTGCGCCCAGATCCAAATGACTCTCCACCCCTTCTCTTTGGAGGAACAGTCCTAAGTCCAGTGTGAAACAGGGAAGATCAGATAGTCTCAAACCTACGGGTTTTACTGCTCTGGGCTTCAGACTTTTGATAAGATTTTTTCTGTGTTGCTTCCTCTCCTTATCACAGGATATGTGATTGCTCATTTATCACAAATATAAATATTTCTTTCCTATTCAGGGAATGTCCAGTTTAGAAAAGGCACAGTACTTTTTTTTTGTCATATAAAATTGGAATTCTTACTTGACCCATTTTTTTAATCCAATTATTCTTTATTATTTCAGAATGTGGGGAGAGGAAATTATTCCACAATAACATGACAGATATAGCAGCCTGTTTTTCAATAGGAATTTATGAAAAATGAACCCAAGTTAAGTTTATGCTATCACTTTCATGTATTACTCACAGATCTTAGTCATCAGCTTGTGAACATCCACAGAGAAAATGTATGTGCAGAAAAAAGGAAAGCCGTTACAGCTAAAGCCCAAGTGACAGGTATTCTTGTAATGAGATGAAAATTGAGAGACTTTACTGGATTTTAGAAGTGCTGAAAGTGAATATTTGAAGTTAAATTCCTTGCTAATATAACTCCAAAGGATTTAGTGGACTTCTGCAGATAATTTGTCTCTTAATCTATATAAGCGCTTTCAGTAGGAATGGAACTAAACCACTAAAAAAAAAATAATTAAACATTTCTACTACTTGCAAAAAATAAAGTGCTTATACAACTTGGGAGTTAAATACTTGGGATCACTTCTCATTTGTATTTGAAATGAAGATTTGAATGTGTTTTAATTAAATATAGTTTGAAGCAATATTATGAAATCCAGGCATAATTTTTAATGAAAAGAAAAATAAGAAAAAGAAGACCTTCAATATTTCTAATAAATGTCACACTTAAAAAAAAAAAAAAAAGGAAGGAAAAAAAATGTAACTCCCCTAAAAGTCTTCAGTCATTCTTGGTGAAAAGGCATTTAAAATCCCTTTTTTCTTGCTTACCACACTTTCCTCACACTACACAGCATGTTCCATTATAGTAGACAAGCTGCACAGGAAGAGATGTTCCAGAATAAGTAGTAAATACAAAGTCTGATGAACATAAAATACACTCCCTTATTTACTGGCCACATGCTGCAAGATGCAATATTTGCCTTACAGCTCAAGATGTTTTACACACTAAGAACTGTGTTATTAAAAAAAAAAAAAAAAAAATCTATGTGTGTACATTCATGTAAACTAATTATACAAAATAACATATTATTGACCAAGTTTTGGTTTTTTTCTTTGAAGAATACTTTAAGAAACCAAATTACTTCACAAATCACTGTGAAGACAGACAGTCAAATCACTCATTACTCTAATGATCCTTAACTCCTGTTATCTAGTGATAACAAGATCTTCAGGGACCATTGTAAGCCAGGTTGTATATTAGCTATAGAAAATGCTGTGAGGTCTAGCTTGCTGATCCATAGGTGTTCCTTTATTATGGCTCTGACTTAAGTGAATAAATTTATTGATTTTGAAAAATATGTGCTCTTTCACATTCATAGGAGTAACTAGATGCCAAAGTGTCCAAGACATAAGATGAGGTAACATGTAAAGAAAGGATTTTATTCTAATGACTGCAAAAATGTTCAACACTTTTTTCCATGTTCAGTGATGAACTCAGGGTCTTAGAGAGAGTTGTGCATAATTTCTTCTTTTTTCTAAGTTGTATTGTGAATACTGATTTCCAAGAGAAAAGAAGAGGAAGACTTGATACACCTTGTTCAATTTTGATCCCAAATTTTGCACTATTCTCTTCTGCCAAGAAAGAGGGGCATTCATAAAAAATCCAGACTATATTACTGAAAAAGTGATGTTTATATATGTACATGCACATAAATATACATAGATGGAGAATGTATGTACATATAGTACAATCTTTAGATGATCGTTGGAAAACCACATAGTACTAAAACCTTTATGACTGATTAATTTTTGGAAAAAGATAATGGATTTAATATCGTACTTCCAGTATAAGAAAAGTATAATTCTGTTAAGACTATGTGGTGGCAGTATGGAGAAAAATGTGGCACTCAAATCTTGGTCAAAATGTGATATATTTATTTAAAAAAATCTGATGAAGAATCTTAGAATCATAAAGTCATTAAGTTTGGGAAGGACCTTTTAGATCATCAAGTCCATCCGTCAACATAGCACAACCACCACGTCCACCATTATACCATGTCCTCAAGTGCCATATCCACACAGTTTTTGAACACTTTCACTTCACCACTTCCTTGGGCAACCTGCTCCAATGTTTGACAACACTTTCCACAATGAAATTTTTCCTAACATGTATTTTTCCTAAACTTCCCCTGTAACAACTTGAGGCCATTTCCTCTCATCCTGTTACATGTCACCAACTCTCACCCTGTCACTACTTCCTTTCAGGAAGTTTGTCAGAGCAATAAGGTCTCACCTCAGCCTCCTTTTCTTCAGTCTAAACATCTCCAACGCCCTGAGTCACTCCTTATAAGACTTATGCTCCAGACCCTTCACTAGCTCTGTTGCCCTCTTCTAGACATGTTCCAGTGCCTTGATGTCTTTGTTGTAGTGAGAAAAAAGACACATACAAGAAAAAGGGACTATTTCAATATTTATAAGAGCATTCTGTGAAATATTTTGNGGTCTGCAGGGCAGGACAGAGACGGGACCAGGGCAAGGGAACCAACAGGGATACTGCGGGGGAGGGACTAAGGTACGAGGACTAAAGGTGAAGCAGGGAAAGGAGAACATTCTAGGGTACAGACATATAAGGGATAAGGGGCAGGGAGAACAGCAAATCAGTGAAAGGAACAGAACTGGGAGCATACTGTGTCTTAGGAGAAGCCTGTCACTTAACCCCCCAATGGGCTGGGTGACCCCAATAGGTTGTTTCTGTTTAATTAGTTTTCTGTAAGAGGGGAGAAAAAACACAGCAAAACAAAAACATACAAAAAAATTCCAAAACCAAAACAAAAATACTAATTCTAAAGAGAGAGAGAAGTAACACAGTGTTAATCAGATTAAAACAATAAAGTTATGATGGACTGGATAAAAGAAAAATGCCAGTTTCTCTGCATTTTAATCAGTGAGATCACAATTTTGATGAACACACCAGAGGGACAGTTTTGTGCTCTACTTCTACAGTGAATGAAAGGAAACAAAATGAGCAGTTTTGTATTGAACATTTAGTGACAGATGATGCATCCTTTGAGATTAACATTAGAACAATAGAGAGGTAGATGCTTACATAGCAAGAGAAGTGCTGCAATATAATTTCAAGGAAAGACAGATAGCCAAGTGTAAATTATTAGCAACATTTATTAATACCTTAGAATTAAATTTTCTCATTTACAATTTTAAATCTGATTTAATTTTAAGTGGTGAAGTATCTTTGTGTTTAAATAATTATGAAACAAGGGTAGAAAACACAGGTAGGGGAAAATAAGTCCTCATTCTGCCATTCATCTCTGCATATCCCTGTTCATCCATGAATAAGATTCTGGATTTTCATGTGTATGGAAGAACCTCACTTTAATAAGGATAATATGGATATAAAAAGGTAACAATTTGTTTAAAAATAATTTATTAGTGTCTTATGGAATGTAATAAAAAAATTTAAGTAAGAATTGTCAACAAATGAGGAGGACTTTATTATATACTGAGAAGAATTCCATAGGTTCACAGGCACTGCTTGTCATAAAATTTCTGCAAAATATATTGAACCAGTATTCTCAAGAAAAACAAAATATTTGTTATTGAAAAAGTTAGATTAACAAATAATAGAATTATTTATCAATTCACTATGAAGAGGTCATACCTCTGCTCTGGAATTAGCCATTCTGCCCAATAATTTATGGATTATCTTACTTGGTCTTGCTAAAAAATAGCTTTTTTCAAAAAAAAAAGAACAGATCTGAAAACTTGAAATACAGATTGAAGAAATGGAGTGAAGAATACTGAAGAACAGCACTAGTCGAAGCTCTGATATTAAGAAGGACGTTCGGAAAAATCTAAACTTCAAAAGTAATATGGTGACTGACTTTCTTGTATAAAAGTGAGGGACAGCTTTGAAAATGACGCAATTGTTTTTAATAAATGGCATTGCAAGACACACTACTGAAATAGCTATTTAGTTGATGTACTTTTAAAATGTCTGGAAACATGGACAGGTAAACATGAAAAGGAAATATGGATATGAGAATGATATAAAACCTCTTTTACCGGAACATGATTAGGGAAATTATTAACATATATTTTAGCATTTGTTTGTCTAAGGAATTTATAGTGAAAAAGTCACTTCACCTATCATCAGTGTAGTGCTGCTTCTGTGGTAAAATAAGGCTTCATTTTAACAATATAAGAAGTGTTATAAATCAATCACCTAATGACTTTGGCATGCAATCAAACAATTCTCAGATGGAATTGAAGGGAAATATTTCAAGTTTAAGAGGAGAGCTATGTCTGAGACTAGATGAAATTATGCAGAGTTTGATGTCTCTGTGTAACTGAGTGGAAGATATCATTTGTGTCAATATAATGGAGATGACTTTATCTCCCTACCTTAAAAGAATGTTGTAATAATTCAATACAATCTCAAAGAAAAGTGTAGCACATTACAGAAAGATGTTAACTTGAAGACATTACTATCAGGTCTCAACTTTAATTTAGTGTCTTTACTTAAGGTTTTTGAATCCTTTTGATAACTAAACAGTTTCAGGTATTGGATAGCCAAATTATAACTATGAATACTGAATTTTGACTGAGATTTCAGAGCTAGCACACTTTTTCTATGGATTAAATATTTTATTGTACACTGAAGAAAGAAAAAGATCAGGTTTAGCAAAAGTAAAAAAAAAAATGCACCATTAATGCAATGGTGAAGATGGACAGAATTTTGATTGCGAATAATTTTTATGGGAAAAAGTTGTTCAGGTGTTTGCCACTCATAATGTGGAGATGAAGCCACATTCATCTATAATGGTGAAAAATACAAATATTTTTGCCATTTTAATTCATGAGAATTTTACAAAATATTACGCTGGCTAGAGCATGGTGCTCTAGCACCACTAACACCAGGGTTGTGGGTTTTATCCCTGTATTCACCATTCACTTAACAGCTGGACTTGATGATCCTTATGAATCCCTTCCAACTCAAAATATTTTGTGAATATTCTGAGAAGTAAAATCAAGTATTGATTTCAGTCTTAGAAAACTAAGCCTTGGGCAAAAGGCACAAAGTTCCCAGTTTTGCAAAATGTTCTGTGAGGTGTTACATATTACTGAGAGACCATAACCTTGTTCATATGTCTCATTTGAAAGATGGCCTCTCTGGTTGCACAGTGACTATCACTTGGCTTGTTTACTGATTGACAGGGAAGTGTGCCACTAGCTGAATCACCCACACAGATGAGAAGGTTACAGGAATGGAAATAATAAATTAGGTTGACCTGCAAGAGCTGCAAGAGCCAACTAGACTGTGCAAATAAGATTCATATGAATAACAATACATTTCTGGTGACTTTCTGAAAGAACCTCAACAGGAGGGTTCCACTTCTTTAATTCAGCTGCTGTTACGACTGAGTAGAAAGTCTGAACTTGTGAGCTCTATAAACCTTTTCTTTTGCTGTTTCCTTGTGCTATACAACAATACTTAAAATTGAAAACATTAAGGAAGATTGGGTCAAAAGGTCATTTTCTGTATGATTCTAATTAAAAACCAAGCTTTTCTACCTAAAATGGCACCATAGATTTTCTGCATAAAAGAGGAAAACAGATATCTTAGGTATTTTTAAATTAGTAATCCTGTTTCTCACAAAGGGTTTATTGACTAACTACTTTTAAAACATTTTAAGCAGAAGGGTAGCCACTATGAAAAGAAAAGATAGTATCAGGTTAATCAACTAAATTACATCCTAGTGACATAAAACTTCACATTCTACACATTTTAATGCTTGCATTGGTATAGTACTTTGGAATTTTAAGTACAAAGAGAAAAGTAAACTCTTATATTAATTTGGAGCACTTAGGTAAGAATATAAAAACATAAAAATGTTTATTGCAGCGGCGATCTCTGAAAAAGTGCTCATAGGAAAATCCCATAAATCTTAAAAAAGGCAATGCCTGAAAATAAAATTTTTAATGTTTGCACCTGTAATCAAATCACAATTAGTCAACTTTGCTTAAACTACGATCTTAACACAAATTCCTAGCACTGTACTGATGAAGAGATTTTCAAGTGATGATGACAATAACCAGCATCCCACCTATAGAATAAAATTCCCTGGAAACTATATAACTCAAAATCTCTGGAAAACAAATGGGATAGCTCGGAAAGAGCCATATTTTTATGTTACATGGACACTGATGTAATGATTCACAGCCCATCAGTAAAAACTTTTCTCTAAAAAAAACCCCTGATGTTTATTTTTCTATATATATGTATATCACTTTATATAACTTACACAGAGAGAGAAATATATATGTATCCTCTAGCTGTTGAAAAACTTTCTACAGAAATATTGATCAGATTGATGCTAATCCTTTCTTTTTTTGAACCACCACACTACTTAATGTAAACCAAGGATAAATAATAAATAATCAGACAACTCTGTAATTATTGTCTTGTGAGGGATTAATTTAGTAAGGTGAGTTATGAACATATAGTATGGCTGCATGTTCAGCCAACCAAATAGTAAATAAGAATGTCATGTGAAGTAAATAAGAATGTCATATCAACGTCAAAGACCTTTACCCTTTCACCTGGAGGAAATTTGCACTCTTTTAGATTGTCTCAGGCATAAACTTCAGAAATGGAAAAACAGACATTCTGCTTGCTCAGGTCCATATCAACACTCATATACACACACACATACACCCCCCACCCCCCACTTCTTTCTGAGTCTGTAAGAAATCAGGCTACTGCTTGTAATATCTACTTCACCATGACAATTGATTAGCAAATGTTGCCGTTTCAAACTCTGTGTATTTTTGTTTCACTAGTCAAGTTAAAAGCATTGCTCAACAGCAAATTATCCTCTCTTCAGGGAAGGAGTCTTGGAAAATGAAGCCAGAGCTATTGCAATTATTTGTATTGGTTCTTTTCCTTAGTAGCCTTAAGAAATATTTCAAAATTGACTAAAAGTCCTTCACCTCAAAGGTATCTCTTCTTATAGATTAGAAGCAAGTGATTTATTTCCTATGAATTTTCATCATAAATATTACTCATGGGTTTGAAATCCATTGTAAAGATTGCCCAGTTTTTTCCTGGAGAAAAGAAACTTCTGAATCAGATGAGTTCCCATTTGCTCAGATATGATGCCCATTTTCTGCTCAAGTGGACTCTCCAGAACTCCCTCAGAGAAACTGTCAAATCTACTAGAAAATATAGATTTGTTTGACAACAAACTGTGAATGGTTTCTGAGGAATTAGAATAACATGCGGGCATTCCACTGATAACAGTTACTACTGTCTGAGTCAGAAAAAAAGGCATATGTGTACAAGAGCTTTCACTCATTCATCACTTTTCCCAAGTACTTTTTTTCTTGTTGCTGTTTGAGAAGATGTTTTTGTAGTCACATTGGAAAGTTGCAAACACCCTGACTAAAGTCATGTCCCTTTTACTTTCTGGAGTGCCTCACTCTAGGTCTGTTTATGAAGAACCGTCTCAAATAAGCCATCTCAGAGGTTTTATAGCAGCTTCCTTCCTCTTTGCACTGTTCCTGTCATTTTCAACATGCAAATGGCTGCGTTTTGAAACTATATTTCTATTTCGCATGTTCTAGAACTTCTTAAGTGTAAAATTGCATAATAACCTTCATTATTTAGCTTATATTTCTCTCAATACTCAAATACTGCTATGAAATAATGTTTATATAAATTATTACCACCTGTCCCAGACTCACCTCCATAGTGAATTTAATAATTATCCTTTCATAATTTTGTAAAAACAGATCCATATTTTGCTCTGTTAAACTTCATAATTTGCTCATTTGCTACTGAAATACTGTCAGGGTTAAGAATGAGGAATATTTCCATTATATTGACTACCCCATGGCCCTATACTTCTCACATAGCACAAGAGATGGAACTGAACAGTGAAAACTCCCTTACATTTATCACCAGTATCTCCCTGGTAGCTGTACCTCAGTTTCTCCTATATCTGTATTGTTTCTTGGAAATCTGATGCACCCAAAGGACATGAAAAATACATTTCAGCTTATTTACCCACAGCGTTCTGAGATACCTTCACATTGTGAAATTTACCAATAAAGTGTTTGCATCTTCTTTAAATTTCTGAAATGCCAATACACTTTTACTTTTTTATTAAATATATGTTTTCCTTATAAGTACTATAAATTATCTGGCACCCCACCTTAGGCTAAATTTAACACTTGTAAGTGGATATTGAATAGTAGATACCACAGGGAATGGACAGGCTGACTTAAATAAATTTCCTGGTTTTCAGTGTACTGTAGTCTATATTTAATATATTTTGTATAATAAATCTGACAGTTCAAAAGATACTTCAGCAAATCTACAATTGTTTTATCAGCTTCTCACAATAGTTTCTTCCTAATGATTTTTTTCCCAAATATAGATATCAAAGCACATTTTCTCTGATTAACCCCTATTTTAAATTCAATGCTCTTATACGCAAGTTTTCAAAGCATGTCTCACTGTAGGCTGAATTTTTGGATACGCAGGATTTCAAAACTGCAATACTACTGAGCGAGGCAGATACCTTGCAATCCACACTAAGTAGCATTGGACAGTCAGTTCTACTGTTATCTGTTTTTACCTCTTCCTTTCCTGATCTTTCTCACTAATACAGTGTTCTTTTGTGTTGTTTTTTTAACTTGCATTCTTCTTGGGAACATTTGATGGCTCTGCTGGAGCTTTGTTTGGTGTTCTTAGCTTTAGCACGCTAATTTACTTGTTTGTTTTGTTTGTGTTACTGACAATACCTTTTTTTTTTTTCAGTGTACCAGCACACATTTAGGTGTCAGATTATTCAGCACGATATGTTCCTGAAATGGAACATGTAATATTTAAAAGAAAAAAATATTAAGTACAAAACAGAATCAGAAAATACAAATACAATATAGCTATACTTATATAAAAGGACAAATCTCATTTCCACAATCCAATCTTTTAGCTAGTATTCTTGGAAAACAGAGAAACAATTTATTACTAATATTCATTCCAGCTGGCTTTATTTATTTTCCTTTTTCCAAGGCTCAGAATTTTGAACATGACTTTTGGTATACTCTTGGCAAATTTTAAAATTCTGTTGTAGTAAATTTCTGGTCAGTGACTACTCCAGCAATCAGATTTCAAAGACTGATTCAAGTTACATCAGACTAATTTAAATTCTGTCAGTTCATTTATATTCCATAGGTTTCAAGTCCTTATGCTTCCCAAAGTTCACTTACTCTCACTGTAGTCTTTCTGATGTTTGCCCTGTTCCATTGTGGTGTCCTGTACATACCGAATTGTTGCAATGTATAAATCTTAAAAGTCAAGTAAATGTGTTAATAAAAATTAACAATGAAAAAAAATTGCATTCCTGAATTTGAAAAATATGTACTGGCCTCATTGAAAAAGTATTACATTCTATTAAAGTAATCTAATGGTTAGAAAACAGCACAGTCCTTTTAATATGGGGTGTTTTTTTCAGATTTTCCCTGAGTAAAGCAGTAAATGTCTTGCATTTAATATAAGCCAATCTTACAGTCCAAATAAGTAAAGAATGACGCTTTACCCAACAAGGGTCTTTCAGGACATATTCGTACTTCTGCAGTACATTCTAGTTCTAGGCAAAACCCTGGACAATGTTTCAGATCTTTTACAGAGTGATATGGATTGAATATACTCATGATTCACTCCATTACTTCAAATAAATAGTTTGCATCATTTACTGTGGAGTGTTTGGATTTGTATCATGAATTTCATCACAGAATTCTAGCTGAAAAAATGCATGATATAAGCTACTTTTGCATAACAACAATTTCCAATACCTTCTTCATGATCTTGCTCCTCTTGACATATCAAACCACTACATTTCTGTTGGACAATTTTTGCATCTCTGCTTGCTACAGCTTTCTGGTGATTCTGTACTAGTTCAAGACAACTGGACATAATGTACATATCCCTACTCACTGACCCACTCCCAATGTCAGCAAATATAACTACTTTAAATGTGTTATCCAACAGCATTTGCTTTAGATGGGCATTCTCCAACAGCACTGCCACAAAATAAAAGCTTTTTCTTCATGGAAGGGCTCCCATTTGTAAAAGCAGACTCAAAATAGGTAGAACATAATTTCCACTCAGATAAATGTCTGAGCTGAATATCTAATATCTAAATGATAGATAAATATCTTATCTTCTTTATTCCTGAAGAATTTGAAGTTCAGGAGTGTCTGACTAAGGCTTCAAATTTCATTTTCGTCCCTTTCCTATAAATAAAAGAATTATGCTGGTTTAATGAATGAACAAAGTTTTAAAATTTGTCTGTTTACTGATGTGCAAAAAAATTTCATATGTACAGCTACTGGGTAAGTTTTTTTGCTATTCTTTCATTTAAGGGAACGATTAGGCAATTCATACTTTTGCAATTTACATATTTGGCTGAGTTTACAAGCTGTCAGTGTTTCTATGACTATCCTTATTGTAGTCTTCAATGATGAATTAATCTGGGAATCTTTATTTTGGGAGGGGTGGGGCTGGGAAGAGACAACTACAGTTGGGCCGAGGGAGGAGAAGAGACAACAGTTCTGTGCCTTTACTGATAGACTTTCCTTCTCCCCTTGGTGAATATTCATTTTTCTAGAACTGTATTCTTGATAGAAATGTTTGTGTATTTAATTCTTGAGTTGTGCCTTACAATTTTGATCTTTCAAGCACAAAACCAATTAGGTGGCATTGTCCATTCATAATTTGCTGCAGATGAAATTCACTCCAGGGTTTACAGTTGGATCAGGGCTTATTCTCCACTAAGACATCACACAGACTTTATTCTTGCTTGCTTGAATATCTACTCGCAAAAGCCTACTTTCCATTTCTACATAGAAATTATATCCTTTTTTTTTTT
>VYZQ01068067.1:2027-21385 GCA_013400655.1 Mystacornis crossleyi | reverse complement strand
TTTTTTTTTTTTTTTTTTGGCTTGGTAAAGCCCAACATGTAGTATGAATATCCAGAGGGTGCTGCTACTTCAAATCCAAGAGACAGAACAATGTTACGTCTCTGAAGTCAGTCTTACTCAACCTGAGTTATATTAACAACGCTGCTGGTATGCCAAGCATGTGGATCAGGTGATATTTTTTCATCTGTAAGAAGAAACGGGAAGACTGTTTATCTCAGAGCATGAGGTATATTTCAGTATATTTGGCTTGTCTCCTTACATTTACACTGCTGCATCTCATTTCTCCAGATGTTCCATTTTCCCTCTTTTTTGTTTTATTCCTACAATATTTTCATAAATCAAAGTATCAGACTCACTTTCAGAAGTCATACTCTTTACCATCTAACTCAAGGACTCATGAAAGTCAGATCTAGAGTACTTACGTAAGTAAATGTTCCCCATCACAGAAGACTTTAACCCCTGCGATAGATTTCTAGCATCTTAAAAGTCTTACTTTTCAAGGCACTTAGAAACATTTCCTAATCATAAATCAAACAACTTGCTAATATTTTTAGTTAATATTTATTATTATTTATTATTATATGGTCACTGAGGTGACTTTATTGTCATCTCAAGTTAATGTCTCTTCTAGTTTCATTCCTCTATAAAGATGCTAAAAATTTATAAAAATCCCCTATTGGAATATCATGACAGACATGTATGTATGTTTATTTGATGCTTTGAGAAAATAAAACATTTCTTTAGAATTTTGACCTGTTTTCATCTTCAGAATTAAGCACTGTTCACAATATTATGGTCTGAATAGACAATTGTATTCATATAAACCAATAATCTTCTTAATTAAGAAGATCTGTGGTATCCTGTCTGTGAACATTTGAAAATTGCAGTGTCTCAAATATAACTGGTAACTGACTAAATTTTAAGCACAAGTACTGTAATTTGTAAAAAAAGTGTTAATAAATTGTTATAAATAGTGCTTAACATTTATTCCCATAGAAAATTTGTTGAGGGCCTTTAGGAAACAGCAACAAAAAAGGATTAAAGATATGGTTCAATATAATCATTATTAAAGCTTCAGGCCCCAAGCATGCTCCCAAATCTAGTGCCATAAATTATCTAACCATCTGGAGCTTAGATTTTGTTTCTCCAGGAGACATTACTATTACAGCAGATTTGCAATTTACTCTTACCTTTTCTAATGTGCAGGTTGTGTCTGACTATTTGTAAAGTAAGAGGTCTAAACAAAGAGCCTAGAACAGTCATTTCTGAGGAACTGACCCAAACTTCCTCAACTGTATATTTCTCAAAGATGATAATGAGTTTTATTAAAGGCACTTGAAGGCCAACATAAGCATCAGGCACGGTCAACATGGGTTCACAAAGGGAAAATCCTAATTTGATATCTTTTTACAATAAGATATCACCATCCTACTGGTGGATGAAGGGAGCACAGTTTTTCTGGATTTGAGTAATGTTTTTGATACTGTCTGTCACAGTAGTCTTCTGAAAGAGTTGTCCACCTGTGAAAAACTGGCTGCATCTGGCCAGCAACCAGCCAGTGGTGTTTCTCAAGTCTCAACTTTAGGGATAATTCTGTTCCACATTTTTATAAATGAGCTATATGCAAAACCCGAATGCTCCATCAGCAAGTTTATCAGTGGTANAGGAAGGATCTTGGGCATGGTTGTTCCAAGGGAGGCTTTACTTCAATCACCTCATCACGAAGGGGACCAGAAGCCAAAGACAAGATGGGGGAGGGGTTTGGCATTTATAAAGCGGGTCTGCAGGGCAGGACAGAGACGGGACCAGGGCAAGGGAACCAACAGGGATACTGCGGGGGAGGGACTAAGGTACGAGGACTAAAGGAGAAGCAGGGAAGGGAGAACATTCTAGGGTACAGACATATAAGGGATAAGGGGCAGGGAGAACAGCAAATCAGTGAAAGGAACAGAACTGGGAGCATACTGTGTCTTAGGAGAAGCCTGTCACTTAAGCCTGAAGGAGGATTCCCTGCCACAGCCCCCAATGGACCGGGGCGTGACCCCAATAGCACTTGTCTAGTTTGGAGAAAAGGAGTCTGAGAGGTGACCTCATTGCTCTCTGCAGCACATCCACCCTTGGAAATACCAGGCATTGGTTCTGCTGAATGTGAAAGAAATTTCTAGCAGCTTCTTACAGATGCCACCCCTTTAGCCCTGCCCCCTCCCCCCAAACCAGGTCATGCAAAACCAACACAAGGAGAAAGTAAAGATTAGACACAGACTTTAATGTGGTGGGATTGTTGGTGCTATTGCACAAAGACTCCTTTCAAACACTGAAATATTCTTCCTGCTTTTATGTTTATAAGTACATATCAAATAACTAGTAAGTATGAAAATAGGAATTTACAATTTCTTCAGTATGTTAGAAAATATATTATTGAAAAGGTAGTAGGCTGCTCTTTTGCTATGTGTGGGGACGGATAAATAAAAAGTATTGTGCCATATGGATTCTGCTATTAAATTCTGAGTAGCAAAATAACAAAAAAGAGCAGAAAAGGAAGGAGTCCTTGCATATATGAATAGCTAAGAGCTACATCCCAACTTCCAACAGGAATATGCACTTTATAAAGTTTTTTCTGAACTTGGCTAGGCAGAGAAAGATAATATATACAATGACACAATTTTTTTTTTTTTCTCTCCGATTGTACTCTTTGCATCTTGGATAGAAAATACAATGGGTAACAATCATAACTCAAAATTAACTGGCAAAGCACACAGAAACATGGTAAGGAATACTGTCTATCCAGTATGAATGATTTCAGCACTATGACATGTGACATAGTTAGCTATCTAGCTAACTAAATAATGCTAAATATTTCCGTAAACATGCAAGACCCCCCTAGAACTAAAAGTTAAAAAGGTAAAGTAAAAAAAAAAAAAAAAAAAAAAAAAAAAAAAAAAAAAAAAAAAAAAAAAAAAAAGAGTAAGACAGGAAATGAAGAGAACACCTTGTTTCTTTGGTTTTTTTTCCTTGTCTGAGGTTCAAATGTGTTTTCAAGGGTAGGATAGGCAGTATGATAGAGAAAATACACACTCAGGCCTCTGCCTCAGAATCAGTAATTATAAATTTCTCTGTTTTTCCCATCTCTTAATGTTTTATTTTTATGTGGTTTGTGATTTAAGCTACCTGAACCAGTAACTTACCTAAGAAACATTTGCAGCAAATGTTTCCTGCAGTGAATTATGAGAAAAACTAAACAATATAGTAGAAAGTAAATAAGGTGTTTTAAGCTTCTTGTTCTTTGCTCTAGTATTTTGAAGGAAACCACAGAACATTTGCTAAACTACTGTAATTCCTAATGATGCCATGATGATTTTTGCTTTTCTATATACCACTCTTATATATCCTTTCATATACCCTTTTATACAGCTTTTACCTATCCTCAGTGCTTTTAGCCCACATACTTGTAATTCCCTAAGTCTGATAACTAGCTTGGACCCAAAGTTCCTTAAGCCAAGAGACCAAACATCTTGGAAGCCTCACAGCTGGGGGTCAGAAAGCCCCAGACACCAAGGTCCTCTCCAGAACACATTCTGTAAACCAAGATAAGCCCATCCAGAGGGAACATTCCTCGGGACAAGGGCTTCTTTTGAGCCTCTCATTGGGGAATCTTTGATAGATATGTTAATTTGCAAGGTCTGTATCTGTATACGCAAATTATTGCGTGTGTGCATTTTTGGTACGCATTTTGGTGCATTCTACCTGGCTGTGGTGCACCTGAGGATCCTTAAATAACTACCAAGATAAAAACCTTTTTTCCCCTCGAATCATGTTTGGCTTTTAATTCTAAGCCTAGGGAAAGGCAACAGCCCTTGGCAACCCAGGTAGGACTCTGGAGACCTTGAATCTTGCAGTCTTAGGTTGAAAACCATCTTTTCTTCATCCGTTCACCAGCACATTAACAGGGACTGAAGTGACAGTCCAGGACTGAGGATGGGGCCTCTAAGACCCAACACGGAAACATGAAAAACAGCGGAGCGAACATCCAGAGATTTGTCTTCTTATCCAAACCAGTAGGATTGGACACACCTGCTCATCCATTCCAGCCTAGAGATTGGGTCTACATCAAGTGGTGGGACAGTGACCCCTTGCAAGCCAAGTGGAAGGGACCATTCCAAGTTTTTTTGACCACCCTTACTGTGGTCAAAGTTGCTGAAAAAGGACCATGGATCCACTACTCCAGGGTGAAGAAAGCTTCTGCTCCTGAAACCACCAAGAAAGCAGAGACTGATAAAAATCAAAAAGATGCAGTTTAAACTGTTTTTTACATGTTTGCTGTTTGCCCAAGAGGTAACCATCAGGGTTCACCCCATGATTCACGTAGGACTGTAGCCCAAACTGTGTCCAAAGTTCATAATAAGAACAATTGCTGGATCTCTACTCAGTTAACCACCCCTGGGTGGGGGTGGTCACTAGCCATCGATTGGCATTTTAAAGTAGTTTCCAAAGATTACACCTTAAAATTTGACCACGTTTTTGATTCCCTCACCTCATTTTACCAAACTGGGCCTGGATAAAAGAAGCTTTTACAATAGCTGTAATCATAGTTACTATTTTTATAATAGCCCGTGGAACAGCTCGTTGTGTAAACTGGTTCTGCGGGTAATGTAGAGGAGAGTAGAGAGTAGACAATGCAGAATTTTGTTAGTCTCAAAAGGGGGGGAAATGATGCCATGATGATTTTTTGCTTTTCTATATACCCTTCTTATATACCCTTTCATATACCCTTTTATATAGCTTTTATGTATCCTCAGTGCTTTTAGCCCACATACTTGTAATTCCCTAAGTCTGGTAACTAGCTTAGACCCAAAGTTCCGATAAGCCAAGAGACAAACATGTTGGAAGCCTCGCAGCTGGGGGTCAGAACGCCAAGGTCCTCTGCAGAACACATTCTGTAAACCAAGATAGGCCCACCCAGGGGGAGCATTCCTCAGGACAGGGGCTTCTTTTGAGCCCCTCATTGGGGAATCTTTGATAGATATGTTAATGTGCAAGGTCTATAACTGTATACGCAAATCATTGTGTGGGTGTATTTTGGGTGTGCATTCTGGGGTGAATTTTGGTGCATTCTACCTGGCTGTGGTGCACCTGGATCTTTAAATAAATACCGAGGTAAAACCCTTTTTTCCCCTCTAACCGTGTTTGGCTTTTAATTCTAAGCCCAGGGAAAGGCAACACTAATATATTTGAATTACTTCTCTGTCACACTTCAGACTGATGGCATATTTTTTAAAGTAAAATTTGAAAACCATATTTTTTAAAATGCCTTTTTTCAGCACTTCTGTTGAAAGCATTAAAGTGATACTGCAGAAATCCCCCTGCCCTCTCTACCCACCATGTGAATGGCAGGCTTGAGGAGTCAGAGGACTCTCAACTTGTTTCCCACAATTTAAGCTTGAATTAAAGTCTGGTATGATTTTAGGAGGTGCAGCATTCAAAAGAAATAGTCTTAGGGCAGAGGAAGATGAGTGGCAATTAAATTTTTCAATATTAACATTTTGGTTTGTTTTCTTTTCTTTAAAAGACAGGCAGAGAAATTATATTAACAAAGGTGAATAGAATGGAATTCACTATTTAAAATGTCCTTTCTCTGTGGCTTGCCTGATTTTGGGAATCCATGTTGTTTACTGTAAAATGTCAATTTCTTGTGGCCTCCCTGCTCCACGCAAGAGCTGCTGTTCAGCTGCAGAAGGTCACTTTAAACTTAGCTAAAACTTAGCTTAAATTCTATAAAACCTACTTACAGTGCTTCAGGGAGGGTCATCATTTTTCGAATAATGCAGAATAAACAACAGTCTGTAATTCTTGTAGTGCTGAAGTGCTTAGAGAAAAATCTCTGAAATTTATAATCCAGTAAATAAATATATTTACTACACACACACAATTGTCTTTTGTGTGTGTTTTAGAGCATCACATTGACTATGTGTCTGAAAGCCCTGGGACTCTTGACAGTCAAAGATATTTTAAAGTCTGCAAGTGTCAGAAGAACATCATTTAGGTTCAGTTAAAACAAGAGTAGATGATAAAATATGCATAAAGGTGTACATACTGCTACACAAGGGATGCTTATTTCAAAATGGATAGAATATGTGAAGGTTCTTGGCTGGCAAAGGATGCAAGGTGCTTTACAAAAATGACATGCACATGGTCTGTCGGGTAATATAGGTCAGATAACTCTCTTGGTTTATTGAGTATTCCAGTGCACTTTGGTTCTGAGGACAGATAGTGGCATGTTAAGCTTGCCAGATGTAAGGCACAGCCAGGACTGTAATGAGAGCTGGGAGTAGGAGTGCATGTGAAAATGAGAGAGCATTTCTCTTTCGGGGGGAAGAGAAAGTAAGGAAAAGGAAAATGAGGAAAAGGAAAACGGGATAAGTCGTCTTACAGAAAATAACAGGAAAGGGTACACTTCTCTGCTACACAGGAAACATAAGAAGATAACTATAAATTATTAAATGGGAATGATTGCATTATTTTCTGGACTAACATTTTCTGGACAGTAGAAGGATGTCCCACTTCCACCTGCAGAAACACATGAATGAGTGTCCAAGTTCACGTTCACAACAGCCACATTAAAGCAGGGAATATATCTAAATATTGGCTCACTGTTGGCTTTAGAGCCCGTCATGCTACTCTTTATAGGTTTCCAAATATTGTGAATATCTGAAATTTTGATCTTGCTCCTGACTGTCGTCTATCAACTGACACTGATATTTGTCAAGCACAAGACCCGAAAGACCCCAGTGTGTTCTATTAAGGTCCTTTTTTCTAAGATTCTCCAACAGATTAAGCTGCCATATCAAAGACTCAGTTATCTGTCACAGGAAGGAGCATAGGTATTTCTGACAAACAGATTTTGGGCAAAAGCAGACATCTAGAGAATGCCAACTTAACTAAACATTATTTCTGTCTCAGTTTCTTAATGACGACAGAAAGTCATTGGGGTTTAGTAGTGAATTTTATAAAATATCTGGCATTTCTCTATTGCAGACAGTTTCTCTTTGAAATTTTGTAGTCTGTCCCTGCTCAGCTTGAGCTCGCTATTTTTAATAAAATACTATTTGGTATACCATGATAACACAGTCATTCTTCTTAACTAAAATACATATTTTTGCTGGCTTCTTGTTGTAGCAGGTTCCTTTGGTTCTAAAAGTTCAGAGACATCTTTTTTGAGAATTTTCAAACAGCTGCCATTTTTTACAGGTCACCATGATTCTCCTCTCTTGAGCCAGTCAGCTTTCTGAATGTTCTTCATCTGACTGCATAACTGTTAAGATATAGGAAGTTAATGAGCTACTTTTATGTTCATTTGAAATGTCATGATTTAAAAACTCCTGAGTGGGAGACTCTCTCAAATTAACTGACTGTTTATCAAGACCCAGCTATGACCATCTCTACATTTTTTGAATATTTGGATGAAAATTCTCTACATTCGTCTTTTACTAAGCCAGGATCCATGCAGGAAAATAAAGCCACAGCAAAGTGAATATGAACTACAAACTGAAGAGTTTATCCTTCTCTGTATTAGAAAAAGTTTAATAAAGAATAAATGGCAATAAGCACCAATCTCCCTTTTGACAATAGGGTATATACAAGTGTTTCAAACTGATTTAATTTGTTCTTTCAGTGCAAATTAAAGACAAGTGTTACAGAGGTTAAATCAAAAATGTCTGATGGTATTTGGTGTTGACTGGTGACCAAGACAAAATGACTAGCTATTTTCCTTCTACTTCAGAGAATGCATTGGCAATTATGAATTTAACTATATATTTCATGGAAATCAATCTATTTTTATTATCTGTTCAAATGTCTCAATGACAGGTTGTTGTGGTGTAAACCCAGCTGTCTACTAAGCACCACCCAGATGCTCTCTCACTGCCCCTCCACACAAACACATTGTATTCTTATTAGAACACATCCTATAACTCATAAAAGACTCAAAGGACTTGCAAGGTAGGAGTACTGAAAAATTCTCTTGATTTTGTTGACAAGAAGGGAGTGATGCAGGTACCCTCTTGTTAGGCGGTGGTATCTGTTTCTGAACAAATCCTTATGTATTATGATCTACTCTTCCTTGTTAAATCCTTAGGTGAAACTTGGCTTCAATGTCTGTAAATCTTATTTGAATAAAGCTTTCTTTCATTCATTGCAAATCAGCAATGGAATAATTATGGATTGCATAAAATTAGCTGTATTCTGGATTTGAGCTATCAAAGACTTAATCACAATTCAGTTTTGGGTTTTTCCTGTGGCAATTACTCCCTTCTGTAGAGCAATACTGTGCACAGGAAAGGATCCTCAGCTGTATTGGTGTAACAGTGAAAGTAGGATAAAAAATTAGCCTGTCAGAAAAGGAAAACAGCAGCAAAAAATGTCCACAATGCCATTGTATTTGCTATGCTGGCTCAATATATTCTTATTCCAGACTACATTGACCTTACTGAAGAATGATCTTCACCGGTTTCTATGACACTTTGCCAGGTCTGAGCTTTAACTGGGGGGGAGGATGCTGCTGATTTAGATTCCAGAATATTCAGTCAGTCTGCTTCACTCTGCATTACCCTGCATGTACTGTATCTAATCTGTTACTTTGGAAGGGCCTGCAGCTGCTGTTAAGTGATTTATCTCAAGTAACCTCTGTGCTATGACAGCTCTGAGATACTAGATGGTCCCAGTAGTGATAAGAGCAGCCACACTCAGCACAAAGTGCACAACTGCATATTCATGTCAGAGTGGGCCTTGCCAAATAAAATCTGCAATGCTGTGATTAATCAGAAAATTTCTTTTCGTACACAAAATTCATTAAGAGAACAATGCAATCTTTAATATCTTTTGGGATAACATAAATGTTATCTCATGAATGGGCATAAATTTATAAGACATATAGAAAAAGAGAAAAGTTTCTCCTTTTTGGTTAAACACATTCTTATTCAAACACAGTGGTTTGTACTGGGAAAACTGATCTCATTTTATTTTACAGCCTTGAGATATATCCTAACAGCAACAATGTGAAATAAAGCATTATTAGTTGAGATCCCAAAGATCCATAATGTTTGAATATGTTATTTCAAACTACACGCTTATTTTTTTGTGTATTTCATATCTAATGACCATGTTAAAATAACTTTTATATCATAAAATTTTTTTCCAAAGTTCTTAAATAAAAAAAATGTTGTAACATATCTTTAAAAAGGACATGTAGATAAGAAGACACTAAAAATTCCTGGGTTCCATTATAAAATAAATTAACAAACAGACAAGAAGTCCAGTTTTCAATATGTCGGAATTCCCAAAGGACAGAATTTTATCGGCTGAGTTGACATGGATATAAGCGATGGCTTATGGTTAATGTTACTTCAACAAATGAACCTCCAAGAGTCAGCTTTCCCCTCAGCTAAAAGTACCAAATCTAGTACTGTATCTGTTACATCAAAAATAAGTAGACTTGTCCAGATTTCTGGGAAAGCATATCCTCACAACATTAAATGTCAAATTATGCTGTACTGTGTGTCAATGGATTAATATCATTTACAAATGAGCTGAAATTATATTGAAATCTTTCCAGGAAGTGATCATTTGGGCTTTGATTTGAGTCTGTGACCCTACTCAAAAACCCTGATATTTAGACTAAGGAAGAAATACACATTTAGCTTTTTGCTGAACATCAAATCTCCCTGCCTTCAGACTTCATTGATGACTATATTGGGTTTACATGACAAGGTTTTGGTGGCGAGGGGCTGCAGAGGTTGCTTTTGTGGGAAGGTGCCAAAAGCTTCCACTATGTCTGACACATAGTGTCAGACAATGCTGGCTGGCTCCAAGAGGGACCCATGACTGACCAAGGACAAGCTATCAGTGGCGATGGTAGCATCCCTGCAGTAATATTATTTAAGAAGGAGGAAAACAATTGCTGTGATGCAGCAGCTGGAAGTGAGGTGTAAGAATATGCAAGAGAAAGAGCTCTGCAGACACCGAGGTCAGTGCAGAAGGAGGAGTGAAAAGGTGCTCCAGGCGTTGAAGCTGAGATTCCCCTCCAGCCCATTCTGAAGACCATGTTGAGGAAGGATGCCCCCTGCAGCCCATGGAGGTCCATGCGGGAGCAGATGTGCACCTGCAGCCCTTGGAGGAGCCCCATGCTAGAAGAACAGAATAGGCTGTTACACCATGGAAAGACCACCCTGGAGAAGGTTTGCTGGCAGGACTTGTGACTCTTCAGGGGATTCACATTGGATCAGTCTGTTCTTGAAGGACTGGATCATGTGGAAAGAGACCAACACTGAAGTATTCCTGGAAGACTGCCTGCCGTAGATGGAACCTGGACAGGAGCAGGGAAAGAACGTGAGGAAGAAGAAGCACGAGGGACAATGGAACTGACTGCAAACTCCATTGCCTGTGCCACTGTAGAAAAAGAAATAGTGAAACTGAGACTGAAGTTGAGCTTGAGAAGAAGGGACGGGGCAGAGGGAAGTGTTTTTAAATTTATTTTTACTTCTAATTACCCTATCCTGGCAATAAATTAAATTGATTTTTGCAAATCAAGACTGTTTTGATTGTGACAGTAACTGGTGAATGATATTTCCCTGTCCTTAATGTGACATTTTTTTTTAATTTTCTCTTCTCTGTTCAGCTGAGGATGGGGAATGATAGAACAGTTTAATGGACACTTGCCCTCCAGCCAAGGTCAACCCACCACAATGTCTTAGGCAAAAATTCTGAAATAGGACAATTTTTTAAAAGTTTTTAGTTAAAGTTTAGTACAAACCTAGGGTCCTATCTGGTGAGGTTGTTGTACCTACTGGTACAGCAAGGACACAATAACTTTAAATCTGAAATACTAAGACAAAGAAACAGAGTTCACAGATGTCTACAGGCTTTCTGCATAGATAATGGGAAAAAGCCATGCCCATTAGAAAGCCAGTGCATTTAGAAAAGGATATAACTTCAAGGAGAGAAAAATATATGTTTAAAATCCTGTTTCTATCCTGAATTTAAGGATTACCTGCAGTAAACATCTACATGAAAATAGAATTTGAAACTTAAATCTGCTTCTTTAAAGTATATGATTTTATCACAATTTGTGACACAAATGTCTCAGCCACCGTGTGAATCGGTTGCCTCAAAACTTTTGTGTATCCAGGTCTCAGTTTTCAAATGTATCAGTATACAAATTCTATTCTGCATCAATCTGTTTGCAGTGATGAATATTTTTGTCAGAGAATTGTGAAGATACATATTTTTCTCTTTGGTCTTTTAGTGTAAAAATGCTGCAGATATTTACCTCATTCTCATAAATGTATATATTGTGATAAATTATTTGATCTTTTTTGATAGCAATTGCAGCAAAGAAGTGATTGTGCATAGATCCATTTGCTAAAATGATGGAACCCTACTTGTATATTTCAACAAATTAAGTGCACTCTTTATTGGTGTCTAAAATGCCTTCTCAGTGAAAACATTTTATTGAAATGAAGGTGTTTTAACGGTTTTAACTGCTGGAATTTCCTTTTCTGTCATCTTCATGAAACCCGTCAACTTCTTTTTTTATTTTTCTGGCAGAATTATGAATACAGCAATCATGTATGTTAATTTTAAAGTTAGGTTGAACAAAAGCTGCAGAAAGAAAAGTCAGTAAGTAAATAGCACTGCACAGAAAGTGTTGTGAATTGAATGACTGACTTCTAACAGGTTTCATGCCAGACATCTGTGGTTCAATCTCTCTAGATGTTCTACTAGTTCAGGACCCTTGTCAAGTTTGTTTGTGTACATTTAGGTGATGAAAGCTTAAATAGAAAATTTCAGTATTGCTTGGTGGTGGTAAAAAAGGCTGCTCTAAGTTTTGTTGTTGAATGTGTGAAAAGGCACTAGACACCAATGCAAATTGCAGTATCATTTCTTTCTGCATATACATGCCTTTGAAGTTTAGATAAAGCGAATTGTTGTAAAGATGCTCTGCCATAAATTATAGCTGACAGTGGAAGTGATTAAGGCACATAGTTTGATTGCATGCATTAATCTCTACAACTTTCATCAAGTCTAATTTAATTACCCACAGGTATATGTTTCTTTTTAATTTATTAGCTTTGTCAGTAATCAGTTGCACTGTATGCTATTACTTGCAAAAGGTGAAACCCAGCTACATTCATGGAAAAATCAAGACATTGAACAGGAAAATAAGAAAAGTTAAGTGTCACAACCCTCAAGTGTACAGTAACAATGTTAAACTCACATATGAAATGAGACTATGTATTTAATCACAAAGGACTGACAGATATCTTGATTAAGACCAGTGCACTCTCCCCGGAAAAAAACATCTGAGAGAGCTTAATCATTTTCTGAAAGTGGGAACAGCTGCTGTTTTTAGAATATCCTGCTTAGGTGACATCAAACATAAAGGTTTGTGTATTTTTAACTAACTTTATGCCACTATTTGGATCTGGCTATTTGTTTCTTAGCTGACAGTGCTGTCTTTTCCTCCTGATCAAGTGATCATGAAAACGGATGTTAATTTTAATAGACTAATATTAGGACCCAAATATTAAGCATGACCATCATCTTAGGTCTCATATACATGCTATGCATGTTATCTCGAATTTTCTTTGTAATACACATCAGATTTTAATAATTTTTGTATAACAGAAATGCCGGTTCCAGTTCTCTATTGATTTGTAGACAGTAAAATTTACAAGACTAGTCAGAAGCATTGTCCAGTCAGTCTTTTGAATTTAATATTGCACAGTCTCATAAAGATCCATGTCTTTTGCTTACAAAATCCCTAACCGGAAGGAAGACTGTGGGGGGTTTGGGTGTGGGGGCCTTTTTATGTTTGGTTGGGTTTTTGCTTGTTTCCCTATTCATTCTATTCTTCTAATAACACAGACATACAGGGGGGTTGTGTACTTTTTTATTAAAATGCATTTTAATTATGATTAAAATATTAGGAAGAAGATTGTTTAAAGTTCTTGATTGTTTCCACAATGACATGGAAAAAAACAAAGTAAACAAAAACCATTGTGTACCAGTAGGTGTGTAACTATCAACATTTTAGAGCCAAACTCTGTTTCCTATATGTCCATTCATAAAATTTTGTGCTGTGAAAGTCCTTAAATATATGTATTGCTGACAGAGAAATTACTTTTTTTTTTTTTAACATAACTCAAGAATTTTTAGTGCTTACTGGCCCTTAAATAATGCACAGTAAACCATTTCAAACAAATATCATGTTGAAAAGATACACAAGGGAAATAAAAGAGTCTTCCTAAATTGCACAGTACATGCAATTATTATTAAACTTGTTTAGTGAAACATGAAAATAAACTGCTTACCTGAGGCAAATAGATTTAATTACTGCACTAGCTGTCAGACAGAAATAAGCCTTCCTGTGAAGTAAATATGTTATACTACAAGGCTATAAATTTAGGAAAAAAAAATTTAATATAGTGCATGTACATTATTACTATTATTGTGCAATAAGCACAATAGCTCCCAGTCTCTGGGAAAAAAATAGGACTAATTAGGACTTGCAAAGGAGTGCATGATTGTATTCTATGGTGTGCCAAACCCCATAAAAGAATATATAGCATGATTCTAGAGTAATGCACTCATAAGGGCTGAAGGAAAGCTTTCAGTATGAAAACTGTATACAAACCATATGATGTACCCAGCAAGTAGTAGAGAGTGCCATGTCTATATTTCATTGTTTCTTTCTTTACTTTTTTTTTTTTTTCATTAATAAAAACATTATACCATGGAGCTTTCTTTAAAAGTGTTGCTACTTTCCACGAGGCTATGAGGTGATAAGCAATTTGTCAGACCAAGTGAGAAAAGGGCAGCTCCAGGCAGGGGGAGAACAGGCAGCTCAGAAGGCAAATCCCAGGCCAAGTGAAAGTGCAGAGAAAAGTGCCATGGGATCAACAAGTATTCATATTTTACCACCAAATTAAAGAAAATACTCATCAAAGCCAAAAAACTCATGTGGCCTAGGACCCTGCTACACAGAAAGAGAATCCCTAAGTTCAGAACAAGATAGAAAGTGCAAAATGGCTAAAACCAGTGAATGGACACCACCATTCTCAAACTGAGAATCAGCATAAGACAAATAAAGGTATCTAAAACTGAAGGTTCTTCATAAACCCACACCTTCCTATAATAATTTGCATTTCGATGTTTTTCAGCTGTTACTGTTTCATGCAGAAAATTACTGCTGCATTGAGAGGCCAAGAAAAGAAAAAAAAAAATATTGCTTATTCATGAAAGCCTCTAATACTTCGAATCAATTTACAGAAGTAACCTTGCAATGTAAGATATTAAGCAACAACTTTAAACCTACCTGCACAAGAAGTTAAAATGTTTATATTGATTGGCATAGCAATTAAAAGCCAATATATTCTGCAATAGCTATTCTGTTCAATTTCTTCATGTAGTCCAAAGGTCTAAACCCATTATCTTTAAACCACCATGGATTATGTGGGTTGTTATAATGCTATATCCTGCAGATGATATACTGTTAGCCAAGAAAGTTTTTCACTATTTAGAGATCTTGTCTTTATCTCTTTTTCTTTCTTGTCTGTACAAGAATGTTGCCAGGAGGGTTGTGAGTTTTGACATCAGTGTTAATTAAAGTCAAATAATGAGGGATAATGAAAATAAAGGTGAGGAGAGAGGGAAACTAATACAGACTCCTACAAACAATTGCACAGCTTTAAAAGTCACATTTCAAACTTTACAAATATACACTGAGAAAAATAAACAAACTCTTCACCCACACAATACATTTGTGACTTTATAGTCACAATATTCTCATTTTTTTCTCTAATGCTCTGCTGTTTTTGGCTGCAGTAGAGTTAATTTTCTTCACATTGGCCAGTATGGGTCTATGTTTTGTGTTTGTGCTGAACACAGTAATGATAACAGAGATATTTTTATTTTTTCTGGGGAGATCTTAAACAGAGCCAAGGCCTTTTCTGTTTTTTGTACAGTCACACTGGTGGGGAAACTGGAGGTGCATGAGAAACTGGAAGGAGACACAGTCTGGACAGATGACTACAACCAACCAAAGTGATCTTTCAGACTGTATGACATCAAGCGAAGTATATAAAGAGAGTGGAGAAGAAGAAGGAAGGGGGGAGTATTTGGAGTGATGACATTTGTCTTCCCAAATAATTTTTAGGAGCAAATGAGACAAATACTGTGCAATACAAAATTTAAATAATGCTAAAACTTTAAGTAGTAAGCTATTTTCCCCAGCCCTGTGCAACATAAGATGTTCTTTTTGGCTAGACATATATGAAAGCTTTGGCATGATGGGGTGCTGCTCTCCTGGAGATGGCTGAACACCTGCCTACTCATGGGAAGCACTGCATTACTTCCTTATTTTGTTTGGCTTGTATGTGCAGCTTTTGCTTTCCCTACTAAACTGTCTTTATCTTAACCCATGAGTTTTCTACCTTTTACCCTTCCAGTTCTGTCTCACTGGTGGATGAGTCAGCAAGAGGCTGCTTGGGGCTTGGTTTCCAGATAAGGTTAAAACAGGACTGGTGCAGATAAGGTTGAATCTATGAAGGCAGTATAAAGAATGGAATTTTTACTCTTCAGGTATCAGAACTGAACAACAATGAAAAGCCAGAAAGAACATTGCCTGTTGGATCAAGTTATTGCCTATTTACCAGAGATGGGGTTAGACTGGCCTCATTTCACATTCCATCGGATGAAATAGGTGCTCTTCGCATTTAGGAGACAGATGAGGAACGTTTGGTCTGATCCAGCTTCTTCCTTTTTTCTTGCCATAGTTATTTAAACACCACAATAAACTAATTGTACTGCAAGATTATTTCTCAGATTAATTACCACTCAGAAATAACATTAATTATAGAAGAAAAGCATTTAACATATTGAAGAGCAAAAGTTTACTTGCATTTCTTTACTCTAACAGAATTTTAAAATAGAAGGAAAATGAGGATATGCAGACATTCTAGCAAGGACCCACGTTAGCCATCCAACTAGTACTACCAAGTCAGTTCAGAGACCTGCTCTGAATCAAGACAGATTGAACATCTTGTTCTGTACAGTGTAAAGTCAGTTTCTGTTGTCTTATTCAGAGACAATGCAGTAACATCATTCATCCCTTTAATGTATATATTCATGCTATAATTTTGACAATCTCCAGTGGAAGGTCGATAAGAGAAATTAGATATTAGTGGCTAGCAAGTTAAAAACTGACACTGTATGTACAAAAGGAATATTGTTAATGCATTATGTATTTTTTATCTCTAATAAAAGAGAAAAGAAGAAAAAATGAGTCATTTTCATGAGCAAAGGAGACAAATAAATGTGTAATACAAAATTTGAATAATGCTAAAAATGCAAGTTTAAAGTTATTTTTCCCAGTGCTGTGCAACACAGTATGTTCTTGTTGGCTAGACATATATGAAAAGTTTGGCTTCACTGAAAATAGACAGAAGGATGTGCTTTGGTAACTGACCATACTGATTATAATTGTCAAAAAATTTTAAGAACTCTTTCGCCAGAACAACTGACCACTCCGTATCTTAAACTTAACATCTCTTAAACATATCTTTCAGGTTGCTCTACAAAATAGATACTTTTTTTAGGCATTAAAATAATTTCCTATATAAAGGAAACTGATCTGTTTAGAATGGATGAAGCACTGTCCCATAAAGATGGAGGCCTAATCTCCATGACAGAAATGCATGGATCATACTAAGCATAAAACTTTCTCTGGCTCAGAGCAAATGTCCATGCAAATGGTACAATGCCTATGTAAAATGTACAATTAGCAAGAGATAGACTCATTAAGATGTTTCCTTCTTTATTTCCTTGCTGTAACTTCAGAGGGAATGAATGGTCTTTTTCCACCAGTAATTCTTTTCTACAGGGGCATTTGAAATCTGCTCAATTTTCAATATGCCTTGTTGTTAGCAGACATTGTTGTTTTCAAATCACTGCGTTCTCAAACAGGTTGTACACTGAAAATGGAAAATATGGAAACTGGAAATTGACATGCTTTACAGAAGTCTGAGAATGAATGTTTCTCCACTTAGTAGCTCAGGCAGAACATGTAATTATTTTCACATCTTCCAGGAACATTGGTTTAGTGTTAGATTGCCATAGTGCTGTCCCTGTGCAGTGCATTTTAGTTCTGTCATTCAGAACTAGCTTAGTGACTATGTTAGATTTACTTTGAAATTCCATAACAGATTATTGAACAATTCTATCCATGTAGAAAACAATTACTTTACAGTTAAATTTGCCATAAAATTTTCTTGCTTCATGTCTCCCTATACTTTACAGGTTATTTGCAAAGAAGACGTTATTAAGGGTCAGGAAATTTAGCAGGCCTCACAAAAAAACAGCCCTCACAAAGCTGTTTTAATGAATCCAATTGTTTACATATTTTTTAGAATACCATCTTCCACAAAAGTTTGTATAGAGTTATGATGTAGATGAATACAATCTGTGAGCCATAATACTTCTGCAAAGTTAATCAAAATTTCCAAGAGAAAACTTGTTTTTCAAATGGAATTTTGAACTTACTAGATTTTGTATAATAGCTATATATGCTCTTCATAAGTATTTGTGTCTACTTTCTCATGACTGTCTGATGAAGGAAATTTCTGTCTAAATCTTATAGACAGAAAACTGAGGCAAATGGAAGATTAAGGTCAAAAAGGAAACACCCATAGACATTGTCACCATTGTAATGCTATCTTGACAAAACAAAGTTCTCATTTTGGCACCTATCTTTCAGAAAATATCTTTCTGGAATAGCTAACGAGGCACAAAGATGATGAATTCAGAAAACAGAAATAGCTTCTGCTACATGAAGGATAAGAAATCATCTCAAAAGTTAAAGAAAAAAATCATAAACATGGAACAAATCATAAACATCTATCATTCCTATGCCACTGATATTAAATGTCCTTCATGGGACACCTCATAAAAATACTTAGAGGTTCATATTTCTGCATATATTCCATGAGCATTCTATGTCATGTTTTGTTTTTGTTTTTGGGTGTTTTTTATTTTTTGTTTTTATTTTAGCTTAACTTATTGTTTTCTCTCAGAAAATGAGAGGATGAAAATTTAGCATCCTACAGTATTTAATATATTCAATGTAATATCACACAGTAACTTTTAAGTAAAGTGCTGAGTTATCATTAGGTTAGATAGCATAATGTGAATTGAGAATTGGCAAGACTATGAGGATCAAAGGTCTATGAACAGTGGCACAGTCCAGCTGGAGGCCAGTTACAATGGGATTCTGTCACAGAGCTCATCTGGGATCAGTACTATTTCACTACTATTGAATTATTTGTTTCATTGTCTTAATTACAACCTAGATGATTGGATAAGCTGCAAACTCAGCAAATCTGTGGGTGATACCTACTCTAGATAAGTGGTCAATACAGTGGAGGACTGAGCTAATATGCAGAGGGGCCCCCAAAGGCTGGAGAAGGAAGCCCAGCCCCTGGGACAGACTGGCTGGGAGCAGTTCTGCAGAACTAGCTCTGAGAACAGGAGGTTGGCAGTGTCTCCATGCAGCAATGTAGCCTACTTTCTGGGGCTGCACAAGCAGGGGTAGAGTCAGCATGTCTGGGAAGGGATCTTGCCCTGGCTGTGATCTCCCCTGCACGACACAGACACTGATATAATGGTGTGTGTCCCAGAGAGGCCACGAATCAATCAGAATTGGAGCACTGTGGGGAGGACCCCCTCCACCCCCCGCCAGGGGAGGGAGCCCTGGGGTGGAAGCATGGCTGGGACACAGGGTTTCCCTGATCCCTGATGCTAACCCGAGTCTTGTTACCCCACTGGCCATTTCTGTTCCCCTGCCCTGAGAACTCTTTGGTTTTCCCATGGTTCTTCGGTCTGGCCCAGGCTCACAGCCATGCGGTCTGTAAAATAAACATCTCTGAACATCTATGCAGAAAATATCATTCCCTTATTCTTTCCACGGGCCCCAGCTGTCTTCTGGGAAGGTTGCTGGAACCCCACAGCAACAATTGGTGGAGAATGGCGACAGAATATAACGATCCCCTGAAGACAGTGGAATAGAGGAACACCAAAGATTCTTAAAAAGTCCACAGGAACTCAGTGAGTAGAACTTCTTGGGTCTTTCTCTCCTTGCCTTTGTTTCGCTGTTCCCTCTCAGACTATGGAGGAGTGGGAATTGTGGAAAGGGACATGGCTATTTAGGCCACAAAGGGAAGTCCACTGCAAAATTGAAGAAATCCTCCTACAGCAATACATGGGTTTTGAATTTACTCAGACTCAAAAGAAACTGAAGAATTTCCTTGACT
>VYZQ01068065.1:17048-36740 GCA_013400655.1 Mystacornis crossleyi | reverse complement strand
AGGTACTTATGAATCACCTCTTCAAAACTGGGTTTGGGTTTTTTTTTTTTTTTTTTAAGAACTAAAACACAATATTAAGCAAACTGAGAAACAAAAAATTAATTCTGGGCTGTGACTTCAGTGGTTGTCTACCTTTTGGAACAAGGAGCACTCTTCATCCCTAAAATACATGCTAAGGGCCAAAACAATACTTTTCAAGGCTGTAGAACATGGAGAGATATTAAATGGAGTTAATATTTCAAACTACAGCTGCTCTGTCACTTATATTGGGAAAAGGAGTGGGGCGGGAGACTGCCATAACCTGAGTGTGGCTCACTGATCCTAACATCAAAGCGTGCTGAGAAGGGTTCCTCAGGAATGGGAATAACAGGCGATTTAGCTGGTGCTGCCATTAATCTCTTAGGTATCTCTGATGCTGCAGGGGAAAAGATGCACAGAACAATCTAGTTCTCATCCACCAAGACACCTTGTGCGCTTATGAAATGGGCAAATGACTCAGGTGCCTTGTTCACTGCTTGTGAGCCTACTACTACCTCCTGTCATTTCCTGGAGCATAGGCAGCCTTTTAGCTTCCCTCACGTGGACAGCATTGGTATCTTCTAAGGCTAGGACCAGTGCCCTTGTTACTAGGTCAGATGTTTGTTGCCCTAAAAGCACACAAGCAAACCACTAGCCAGCCCCAAACACCTCTGACTGAAGGGAGATCAGAAACAAAGACCAGTAGCTGCCAATAACTCTGCCAGGTGAAATGCACTGAACCCAAGCAGTCATATCTACCTGTCCCCTTGCAAATATCAGATGAAGGCTCTTCCCGTTTCCCCAGACAACACACGTGTATTCACACTGCTCGGTCTTTGTGTAGCTCAGAACAGATCAGGCCATTCTCCCACACGCTGTTTCAACCAAACTGATTCTGAAATTTTCATGGGGCATTCAAGGACAAAGAAAGGGGGCAACTGGCAGAGCTGAAGAGCCCTTCTGAGACATGTCTCCATCACTGCTCTCTGACACAGAACTATGATGGTTATAGCAAGGTCTCACAGTCTCTGAGATCAACTAACCTTGCCTTTGCCCTTCCCTCCAGATCTCAGACATTCCTTTCTGTCCCCTCTATTGTAAGAACATGAGCATTTTGGATGGAAGTGATCTATTTCCTAATTTTCTTGGTTCTGACTTGATCCACCAATGTCACTCACATGGAGACTGGTTTCCAGCAGGGTCTGGAGGAGCTACTCTCATTCCTTCTCTTTAAACTGGTATCTCTCTTCCTTCTCTTTAAACTGGTATCTCTCGCTCCTCTCTCTCTACTACCTTTTCCCAGGCTTTGAGAGCAGCATAGGTTTTCCCCTGAAAGCCACAAAATTATCATCATCTCATGATGTCACACAGGCCAGCAGACCTTGGCTCTGCTTTTTCTCTGCTGCATGTGCAGTTCTCTCCACCCACAGCAGGGAGGACAGAGAGACCCCAGCCAAATCCTGACCCTCTTCTGCCTCCACCCCAAACCAGTGAGCCACAAAACTAGGATCCGCTCCCACAGAGGACCTCCCTGCACCAGACCACTATTACACAGTAGATCAGAGGAAGCTCTCCAAGCCTGATTTTAGCCCATTCAATGCCACGTTAAATACCTGTGAGCTTATTTCCTGTGTGCAGCCAGTGACTGGAAGACAAGCATTTGATGAAATCTCAGATTATTTCAGGCACACAGCGGCAAATGAAATACACAGCAGGTCCTGCATGGTTCCCCACATCACACTCAAAACCAGATGAAACTGGGCATGCAGTGTAATCCACACTGCTCCAGGCACTGGTATTCAGAGGTGCAGAATACCAATTCAAGGTATTTAAATACCACCCTTTATTTTCCTTCTTGCAGGCATCCTTTTTTTTTTTAGCCTGCCTTTTACACTGCAATTCACCCATGTGCCTATCTTCCTGAAACATATCACATTTGGCTTTTCTCAAATGACTATATAAAAATATATTTACCAAGTTGACACGTGTAAATGTCATTTGCTGTCACGGCTCACTGTTTCTCTTTCTTTCCAAAGAAAACAATGTGTGCGGTGAGAAAGGCCACAGGGCTGGACAGCATTGTGCTGCACCCTCTATGTTTTCCTTTCAAACTGAGATAGACAATAAATGAATGCCTGCTCCTGGTGTGAGGAGTCAGTAGAAGACCAGTGAAGGAGGCCAGTGTATCACAACAGCTTTCAAACTCACAGTGCCAGTTCCCAAAGCAGCTGAAATCCGCCAAGCACTGTCAGAGTAACCAGCACTGAATTAAGAGGCAAGTTGGATGCCTGTATTTTCACAAGGCTTCTCTTAGGAAAGCAGATCCTGAAGCCATTTAGGAGGACTTGCTCCTGGATTCATACTGATTTGTTCCACTATGAATTAGTGTTACTCAGGTATTATTGAGAAGAAAGCTGAGGATGAATCAAAGAAACTGCTTTTCATCACAGTGCCAGAGCAATACAGCCTGGAGCACAGCAGACATGAAAGTGCACAATATGCTTAGTGAGATATTAAAAGGAGGCCCTGTATGTTTCTAGTATTCTCTCTTCCTTTTATGTATGTATAACTATCCTGGAAGCTTAAGGAAGAATGATTATTTCTCCAAAGAGACGCATACACAGTCTGCAAAATATTACAGGAAATTTGTGACCCTTCTGGACAGAGCTGCCCTCCAGGGGCAGAAAGCACAGAGTGCACCAATCCTGTGAGGATTGCTTTAGAGCAGAAATGTGATCACTAAAGGTCACCATGCCACAGCACGTTACCTGAGCTGTTAGCCACTGCCATGAGTGATAAAGACAAATCAGAATAGTGTGGTGGCACTTCACTATTAATAAGGGTTAGAGTGGGAAGCTCAACTTCTGGCAATGGATAAAAGGAGAAGTTTCAAGAGAACACAAAAGAGAAACAATGTTTACAATACGCTTTTTCCTAAGCACAAAAGTGATTGCTCACTTCTAAATGTGTCTTTTTTAGCATTTCCAGTAAGGCTTAGGAATGATGGAGTTGCATGCTATTGCTTAAAGCAAGGTTGAAGAAACGTCTGATTTTCTTCTCAGAAGCAGTCTTTTTATTCTATCCCTTCTGTAGTTGAAATGGTGTTACCAACCTGTGACCAGCATGCAGTTCTGACCTCCTGCTAATGCCAGGCAACCACATTAAACTGACTGTGCTCTCACCTACTGCCATCAGATTGCTGTGCTTCACCCACATGTGCTGCTAGAGAGAGAATGAGCTCGTGGTGCACCAGATGGACTGAGGCAGGGATTGCACATCTGGCAGCTAAAGAAAAATGGGCTTTTCTGCCCCTTCCATACTTCAAAGAAAAGCAGGAGGCTTCAAGGCCTGTAGCACAGAAAGTTTGCCATTTGATGGGAAAAGGGCTAGGATATGTTCAGGTCAATTTAAAATTGTTGTCAAGCACCAAAACACTAAAATGCCTGAAGATGTTGTTTGCTAGAAATACCAAATACTTGATTTGAAAGCAGTGTTGCATCATCTGTATAAAGGCATGTATTTCCTACTTGAAATCTATGCCATGCCTAGCATATTCCAGCAGGAGATTTCACGTATGGTGCAGCTTGATTTGGGAAGGAGAAGTCAGACTGGAGAGCCATGAAATGAGAAGAGAAGAAAAGAAACTTCAACAAATGTTCTGTATGGCGAAGCCTGGAAAGCGAAGAAAGAGATTCACACAAGATTTTCAAGTAGCATTAGAAAATCACTCATTGCCTTCATGTAGAAGATTGCAGTACTTTAGAAATGGCTTCATCTCTGCTGAGAAGATGCTGAAAGAATCCTTAACAAGAGCAGGTCTGTTAGCCCTTTAAAAACTCCGGCCCTTAGGAACTCAGAGTGGATCTTCTCTGCTTCTGTGACACGCTTACCAATTACCCTGTGCTCGGCAATGTTTTTCAGCCACTTCATGCTTAAAGTAATCTAATGATCTTAGCTGCAGGAAAAGTTTTGTTAGTGCAAGTGCTGGAGGTCGGCACTCGTGACAAGCGGAGGGAGAGTCAACATGAGGCTGGCAGATTTCTTGGCACATGCACCAGAGACATGTGAACCCTGAGCTGAAGCAGCAGGGAGGGAGAAAAGGTGCTAGAGCTCCGGAAAAAAAATCAGTTATTCCTCCCTTCTTGTGCATACCAAGGGACACAGTTTTGCAAGTTGCCTTTCTCCAATCCACCAGGATGGCTGCTTTGGGGAAAAACACATTTAACAAGTGTGCGCAAAATCACATCTTTTAAGCCCTTTTTAGCTGGCAGTTTTCTATTCCCTTCCCACTGCCAATTCTCAGACAGGTTTTTAAACAGCTGTTTTTAAACTTTTGACACTTCAGGCTTCTCTGCGAGATGTGATGAAATTTCTGTCTGTATCTTTTGCTCATAGTCTGATCTGACAGCCTAGCCAAAATTATGGACAGTCCGTGTCCTCATGGCAATCCTTTATGCTCATTGGATATTGTCCAAAAACCTCTGCAGGAAAGAGATAGCAGGTCCAAAAAAAAAACACAATCAAAGAGCGCTATTCATACACCAACTAGATCCCTTTGTCCAGCTATTTCATAGCATTTCTTTAACCATCTGGTCTCTTTGAACTTCTCCACTCTGCCAGATTAACTGTATTAATTTAAATTACCTTTTTTATTAAAGATTTAAATTATTAGGCATTGATTGAATTCCACAAGCCAATGGCTACAACTAGGAGAATTCTTTGCAGTTCACAACTTACCTTGTTTTGTTCCTGTTCATAAATTATCCACAAAGGACTTTGATTTTTACTAATCTCCTCATTATTCAAGGCCCTTCAGCCAAAAATTAATGCAAACATATTTCAATGTATGGATTCTGTCTGTGGGCTAGTCACTTCTTCTAGCTCTTTGACTAACTATTATTTATGGCCTGTGAGTTGTCAATTGAACAACATGGCATTCCCATCCCTTGACTGGGTGTTTCCTACAAACTGTCAAGACTTTCTGAGAAATACCCTTCAGCTTTATCTGACCCTTCTCACTGAATAAGCTTCAGGTCTGAGTTATCATTATGAGACACTTACGGAACCCAGAGTAGTAGAAAGAGAGGGTGGTTCTTGCTACCCAACTCATGACTTGAGCATAACCCAATTCCCTGCCTTACCTGTGTTCACAGACCAGAGGTATTTCTCACAGCTTCCCAGATGATTTATTCCATAACTCACAAGTCAATAACAAAATTACGTGTAGAGGAAAACCTGACTAAACAAAGGCTTATTGCTTTTCACCCTACTGCTCTCTTTCTTTATAGTCTGGATGTAGCTTGGATACAATCTCTGTAGTTTGGATGCAGCTTGGATACCTCTACATAACTGATGCAGATATATCTTCATTTTAATCCAAAACTGAGAAAAAGGCAGCAGCAGTGTTTTGTCCATTTACAACAGAACAGGCAATGAACTTAACAAAATTAAATGAAGCCCCCAGGGGCAGTTTCCCCGTGCATAGTGTCAGGCTGGTTCCAGTAAATGCCCTCTCTTAAAATCCTTGTCCAGACTATCCTCAGGGCTGCCTAGACACTGTTCTTTCAGACCTGGGCTGCCCTCAGTGAAGCCTCCCCAGCCCTCACACTCCTGAGTGCCTCTGAGCCAAATAGGGCTTCACACCAAAACGGAAGCATCTGTCCCTTCATAAAGTTATGATTTCTAAAAGGTTTTGAGGAGAGACAACAGCTATGCCACCAGTTTCTGGGGAGGTTTTATTTCTTATTTTTTCAAATTAGAAAAGTGGAAGAGACAGCCAAAGGGCTTTTATATCTTTTTACAGAGCAGTGATAAAAGCCGCCAAAATCATAATAGCTGCCCGTTTCTTGTTTAAAATGCTCTTGCTTGGCTTTAGAAAAGAGAAAACAACTCTTTAGTGTCATTTTGATCAGCACTGCCACCATCTGCACAAATCTTAACTCATACAGCAGGGATTTGCAGGGGGATTTCAACCAAAGTGGCACCAACAGTGTGTTTTCAGTGCTGACAGAATCCAAGAATAAGGAATTAAACAAAGGGATTCACTGAGGAGCTGAACTGACCCATGTTGCCAATTCATCCCTGCAAAGTCTTACACAGAAAAGCCTGATGGGGGAAAAAAAAAAAAGAAAACCACGAATTAGGAAAAAAAAGTTTCCCCAACACCATCAGATCTGTTCAATGTGAAAGAATGAGACAGAGAAAGCATATGTATTTATCCGGTGCATTGTTGAGCTGTAACTCTTTTTCCAGACTCAATCGATAATTTTTCTCTTTAAATTCCCCCGTCCACTGTACAGGAGTCAGCTATGTTTGTTTACCAGCAGATAACCATCTTAATTAGACTACTGCACTGAAGCCCTGTTCTCTTCAAGCACAGAAATAGTTTTGTTCCCTCTGGCATTGTTTTCCTTGAAGGTGTCTCTTGCTAAACGGAATCTTTTCCTGTTTAATGAAGAACAGACTAATGTAAATGCCAACCTGTAATCTTTTTGCTTGTGTCACTCCCACTCAAGTGAAACTAGACAGCACCCAGTTAATTAGTATAAGCTATTAAAACCAAATAAAAAACACCGTCAATGGCCAGCTTATTTATTTCTAAGCATCTCATTTCCACAGCACCAAAACCAACTGGAATCAAGTAAAACGACAGCAAATTTTTTATGTTTTGAGCATGAAGCCCGTGCACACTGCAGGCAAATTCTTGCAGAAGCCACAGCAACTTGAGAAGCAAGTCCTGAGTTACCAAGCGAGCTTTTCCAAGACCAGCATGAGCACTATTCAGGAACCCTCACAGCACAAAGTTCTGTGCCTTGTGCTGCTACTAGAAGTCTAAATCACTGTCCACAGGAGTCACTGCAGACTCACAGCTAGCCAAGGCCAATTCCCAACAGCAACAATGCTTTTCAACCCACAGAGAATTCATTACAGATTATGTAAGAGAAGGCAAAACCTGACCCCACTATGTCACATCCTACTGAAGAGTTACTTCTCATACACAGGCTCCTGTTTTCTGCCCCTCAGCACATACTGCATGCCAATCCTGCCCTAAACACAGGGTATGTTAGGGGCACAGCAGCCCCATCCTTTGCTTACAGTTCACACCTTACACAAACTCCTAGTAAGGCAAGAAAATATTTTTGAACCTATGAGAATCTTGCTTCCCTGGAACAAAGTTTCCATGGCCATAGGGCCAGAACAATTCTGTCCTTCTGAAGCGGTCTATGAATAGAAGAAATTTTCAGAAAAGAAATCTAGATCTTTCTTCACCTGCTTTTAGGATAAAGCTACAAACAAGTGCGGGGCCACATTCCTCTTCCAATGTCTTCCACTGTTGCGGTGACCCAGCCCACGGATGGGCTGTTCTCAAGGAGAGTCAATCAAGGCATCCAGTGGGTGGATTTCCCTGCCCAGGACAGTGGGTCCGAGGGCGGGTCTGAGGATGGTGCCAAGGGCGGCACCGAGGTATAGGCCGCACCCTCACTGATGCCACTCTAAGTTTGGACCACTGCCCCCCCACCCCGTGCCAGAGAGTTCTGTGTCTATTTAGTAATGTTTAGTCTCCCATTGGTTTCTCCCTGTTACTCCCGCCTCCCTGTTAATATCATTGGTTGTAGCATACATCACCATGGTTTATGTCACCCTTATGTTTATTCATATACCCTATTGCTTAAGTAAATAGTTGCTGGAAAGTTCTGTTCTGTTAGTCCCCTCGTTGGTTTGTTTGAATCGGACCCTCCCATGAGACCGTTCCACTGGTCCCCTGTCACTGCATGTCATCCCCTTATTGGTTCTATTCTCTGTACCACCCCATCCGGCCCTGTATAAAAACCCCTGTAACTGTTATTCGGGGCTCCTTGCTGCCTCTCTCTGCCTGCTGCCTGGTTCCTCCGGCCCCGTGGGTCGGGGAATAAAGACTTGGATTGCTGCTGCAAGGAGTCTGTCTCCCTCCTCCTTTGCCTGCGCCGCTTTTTCCAGCGACTGCTGTCAGCTCCTCGCTGGAGTCTGAAGCAGCAATATAAAACTCGTCTGTGGAGCTTTGGACTGCCTCTAACTGGGACACCTGGGCAAGACGCCTGCTTGACCTCCGGGCGGTCAGCAGTCCAGCGTCATTCCACCTGCAGGTTAAATCTAGAAGGAAGGACGTTCTTCATGAAGAAGCCCAACTGTGATGATCAGTCAGTTCTACACCTCTTCTGAAATAAGGAGCAACAAGCAACAGTACCAGGGGAAGAACCATGCCAAGAGACCCACCAAACAAGGAAAAAAAAAAACTTTTCACAAAGTCAGTGACTGGGACAAGTGACTGAGGGGGAAAGGAGGGGGTTAGATTGATAAAGTATAGGACTATACCCAAGTCATGCCTTCGAAGTCTGGCAATTTCTGTGTGCAACAAGGAGTCACAAAAGCTAGCAGAATATTTCTGTTCTGAGAATGCTTTGATGGCTGCCATTTTTTTTCCTCAATGTTGTGCTCTCGCAGCCTGAAAAACTGTAGGCTTTCAGTGCAAGTTAAGAAGATTGGCAGAAATTCTTACTCTGTCACTGGCTTTTTGTGAAAATTGACTCCAGCAAACCGCTAGCTTTTTCACAGTCACAACCTAAAAATAAAGTGAAGCAGATGAGGGAAGACAACATATCTGGTTCTGCAGAGCCACCGACAAAGATCCAGGTTAAACAGCTATTGTGGTGCATATTTTTCATCACTGCTCACCTCAGCAAGGGTAGGAAATATTAAGAGGTAGATAATACTTTTCCACACAGTTTTAGCATCAACTGAAGCAGGGGGTGATGTCAGAAAAGCACACATTTTAGAGCAGGCACATTCCACAATGTCTGCTCATTGCTTGTAACCCAGGGTTTCCTCTTCACCCCTCCACAAATCTCTAGTACCACATGCCAGCATTGGAGACAGGAACCCAACCTCCCCATAGCCAAGAGTCCTCCTTCCCCACCTTGTGCTGATGACATTCTAAATGTGGGCGTTCTTCAGGTGCACTGCCTATGGATGTTGGAAAATAAGAGCAAGGAGGACAACTTAGTGAGCTGAAATGTCAAACTCTGATATTGTCATTATAGGACCTGGCCATTATAGGATTTATTTGGACCTGATTCAGTGGCCCTATTGTTGTACTGTATTTATTAAGGCTATTGTGTACTAAATAGCAGGAAGATGAATAAACACATCTTTGTTTAAAAAAGGCAAATTTCATTTTCTCGGCAGCCTTGAAACTGTACAGTTAATGTTCACCAATTCAGACACAGCATATACTCATCTGTCCTTTACTGCAAAAAATTATGATAATAGAAATAGTTGGATATTCTTCAGCTGCTTCCCACTTCAATTTGCTTTTTAATTAGTACTGATTCCAGGAAATTACATGGCTATATTTTTCAATACTGTATGCTTTTATGTGATGTGACATTATACAATGACATGATCAACAAATGCCCCATTCTGGCCCTGGAATATTGCACCCACATCCGTCATGCTTGCTTTCCACCCATGGTCCAACGAATGCAATTAGAAAATGAGTAAGCCTATTTCTATCCTAATCACGTCCGTGGGCACAGTTGAGGTATGGAATCTAATGCTGAAGTTTAAATGAGATCATATATGACTCCCAATAACTTGGCCAAAAGCTGAATAAAGTTAGCTTTGTTCTCAGACATCACCCTTCTAAAGAAGTTCAGTTCCTCTTATACATTTACCTTGTTATCCTCCTACCCTTTCTCACCTGCTAAAGAACTCCCCAGCAGTTCTTCAAAGTCTTGAAACTGTGCCTAAGCTTTAATATGGTGAAAGTCAAGGGAGTTTTACAAATTTGAACTGGGCTCTGCTTTAATCCCATAGCATTTTCAATCCACTTTTACAAAAAATGTGATCTCTATTTTTTCCCCTCTTCCCTACACACATGCTAAAATGACTATACATTAACCTAGAAGCTAGTGTCTAGACCTTAAGAAGCCCTAGAGGTAAGATACAGCTCAGAGCCATCCAGCTGTCTCTGGACTCCACACACAGGGAGGGCACTTCCCTCTGACCCATCCCTGTGAGGGTCCAAGAACATGCTTATTCTCTTGTCTCCACACTGACTTGTCTTACATAGCCCGGTAACTCAGGACATGACAGTGCATAACATGCAGACCTTTTAGACTTTCAGTGGCTATTTAGTTAGGAATAATAATTCCTTTTGAATGACAATGCACACAGAGATCGTGAGGATTTATTGAGTATAACCTACTGTAGTCTATCCATCAAAGTGACACTCAGTCACTTACAAAGTTCCTTCTCCTACTGTATTTAATGAACACTTCACAAATTTCTGCAGTGTTATTTTTGCCTAACAGAGAAGTCTCTTATGTGATTCTTAGGGAGAACTTCCCTAAGGAATAAAGAGATCTGCCTAAGCCCTTGGCAATCACAGCACATGCTGATGTTTGATCGATGTTGCTCATTTATCATTTCCCACTTGCTCTTTCCTCAGTGCACCACATACTTTAGAATTAACATTTCCATGGCTATTTTGCAGTGAAATCTCATTACATGTTTCAGAGTAACAGGGGAACACAATCCCCTGTCCTTCTGACTGCCAACTTGCCCTGAGTGGGCATCAGAAGAACAATTCTGTTTTGCTTGAAATGTGAATGACAGCAATGATTTAATCCTTTCTTTCTAGGGAATGAAACCAGTGTCTTGTCATTTTCATCCATGTCTTTATCTAGTCCTATAAATGAACAACAAGTAATGCTCCTCCCGGAGTCAAACAACAAAAACTAAGAAAGTGCTTTTCTTCCCTTAATCTTTTACTGTACACCATTGAAGATGTCTCTCATCTTCCCTTAATTATTTTTCAAGTTCTGCCAGCTTGTCTCCAGTTTTCTTCGGAATGAGTGAGTCTGTGACCACCTCTTCTCTCTCTTAGCTTTGTCATAAACCAGAAGTCAACACTTCTGCACTCCCATACTCTTACGCTGGCCACCTCTTGTTTTCATTATTAGCAAGACAACTGCCAGGCCAAGTCAAAAATCGTCCTACCTACAAGTCCTGAAAGGCAACCAAAATGTCCATGATGCTTTTTCAAAGGCTTATTCTTAACATGTAGATGTTGCCTTTTGGGACAACATGCCAGCTTCAAAAGTCCTTGTTCAAATTCGAAATCTCTAGCAATCCCCTGGCAGAGCCACACTGTCCGTGCTCCAGCAAAGGACAGTGACCCTGGGAAAACGTGGACAATGACATAGTTCAGAGACACTTTGAGGAGAAGTTCACATTTCATCTGAAGCACATACATCCCCAAACACCTGGAGAATGGTGGTCACTTACCACACTGCTGATTAGTCCCAGAGGTTGGCAAGCTCCTTTATCCTCCCCAACATCCTACAAGCTCAAGACAAACCCAAATTCTCCCATCACAGTCAAAATACCATTCTCCCGAGGAAGGAAAATAAGCCTATTAAGTTTATAACCTTCTCCTCTTTCAAACTTTTAACAAATCACAACAGTTTTCTTGCCTGTTTAGTAAGACAAAGGTTTGAGTGGCCTCACCTGAGAAAATAGCTCTATGGCCCTGCCCACCTAGCTTAGTAATTGACACTTGCTGGAGATGTCTCAGCAGCTTCTCTCTGTTTAATGCAGAGCACAGGCTCTGACAAAGTTGTCCTAGTGAAACGCCTAATTACTGCTCTTATTTCTCAGGCATCCATACAAAGCAGCACAGCTGCAACAGGGATGTTTCTTCCAGACTGCCCTACAGCCTCTGATCTAAAGCAGGCAAACATGATCCAACCTCTCTCCTGTGTCCCCAAGTGTCTCTGCCTACACTAGCGGCACAAGAGCACACGCTGCCATTATTATTGCCCCTCTCTGAATGGCATCTCTCTCCTAGGGCATTCTCTTTTAAAATACAGATTCTTGTATTTGATGACTATAATTAAAGTTTGTGCCTGGCTTCTAGACAACTGAACTGGTGTCTCCCAGTTAAAATCCACCAAAAAATCACTCATCCAAGCATCTTCCAAATCCTCTCCATAGTCAAGAAACAGGGGAGGTAACACCTTTGTCTGCAGAGAAAGGTGTGGGCCACTCAAGTCACATGAAGGATGCCAGCTAGAATAAGAATGTGCATGTCCTGGAAATACTTGTATATAGGTCAGAGAGTCTTTAAATATGCATTGAAATCGTATTAATGTCACTGACCTGTCTGATCACAAGTGCAGCTGCTGCCTAAACCATCTCAAAATTGTTTCTTATGAGAGAAAGTACCCGCTGCCCCTCGAATCCTTCCTTTATCTGTAGATGGGTGGAGGGAAATTATTTACTATCAGACGTTCAGCTATATTTACTGATTTTAATAAAAAAGGAAACTTGATAAAGGACACTTGCTTTCCAGTTATTGCCCTGCAAAGGTTTATCATTGGAGACATTTGGCACCAGAGCTGAGGAGAGGTTTGTATTGCTGCTGTTCAGCTGTGCTTTGCCTCAGGTTAACTCATATTTCGTGTTCTGGTGCAGCTAATCTCTGGATTTTTTTCCATGAGCATGAAATAGTTGTTTTCCATGGGGAAAAAACAATAAAGACAAAAAACCCCAACAAAAAGGCCCATATATAGAGAGACGGCAAGGATTACTTGTAACTGCCATAATTTAAGGGCAAAAAGGAATCCTCTTATCTCACCTGCAGAGTGGATTTAAAAAATGAGAGCAGTAAGAGAGATGACTTGTTGAAAGGAAGTTTTGGAGGGCATTATTAGGGTCCAAATACAGATTTATGTAGCCTCCGTGCTGTAGTCTGATATCTTTCATGCACTTTGGCTTAGACAGATATTGAAAAGGAACTGGAGCAGATATGAGTTCATCACTGACACACATTCTGTCATGACGTCTCTGTTACATGTTTACTCACTGCCAGGTAAAATGGTAACTTCTCTCCTACTTAGGATCCTAAATGTACAGCAAAAAGGCTAGGAAATTATTTATATAAATATTTGCAGCAGGGAGGAGATGCACATGTATCTATTGACAAACACGCTACACCTGTGTTGGCAGACAGCAAGATGCAAAGGAGAGGGCCTGCCTCTCCATTCCCAGCACCATCCCTCCGTCCTTTGCTTCTGTGCCAAAGGAGAGAAAGTACACTAGTTCAGAAATTGTGGCGCTTTACGTAGGGCTATTCACCTAAGCATCTCCAGGTACTGTTGTCTCTGTGTTAAACTCCTTCTCAAGGACATGAACTAACCTGCCCCAGCGCAAACATGTCAGTTCAAGGACACTGCTTGCGGTGCAGACGTACGGGAACAGCTGTGTTGGTGCACGTGTTCTTCTGTAAAGAAGGTACCTCACAAGAGCAAAATTACATCACAGCCACTATATAAAGAATTTCTGTTGGTAAAATAAACTTGTGCTTATACACAAACACACACACCTGTATATGGCCTGTGGCACAACAGAACAATTTTACCTCCAAGTATCCCCAGAAGAGTTAAGCAAAACCACCTTTGTGTTCTTAATCCTGCCTCAGGAAGATGCCAGGCTATGATATCAGCATGCAATTAAAGAAGGTGGCAATCCTGCTCATCTAACTCTGCAATTAAGACAATGTCACTTTATATTTCCACTTCATAAAATACTTTGAGATCTTCAAATGAAATCTCTGTCCCAGTGAAGAACATTTATACCTTCATCAATGGAGCAGATGGCATGCAGTAGACTCGTTTGTGTGTGAACCCTGTTGTCAGTGCTGTTGTAATTAGTTAAGAATCATCCCTTCTGCTGTTTGAAAGTGCTTGGTAAGGGCTGGCATTGCCACAGGAGCAACTGTATCCTGGTGGCATATACCTAGACTGCTTCCATACGCTGTTGTAGCTGTGTAACTACATTTTGAAGAGTATTGTGCCCATATGGTTGAAACACGATGCAACAAAGGTGTACATCAACTGTTAAAGACTAAAGGAGACATGGAGAGGCAACCTTATCCATTGCTCTGCCCAGAGGAGGGTCAAGTACTCCTAAGCATTTTCCAACCAGTTAGTCTAACCTGTTTTAAAGACTGTCAGTGATAGAAGCCCATGTCTTCTTAAAGAAGCATTAGTTTGTACTACATACGAGATTATGTAAGAACCAATCTCAAATTCCCTTGGGGAAATGTATGCCCATTATTTCTAGTCTTCTTTCAATAATTTTTTCCATCCAAGGCCCTTACTCTTTGCAGCTATCTTTTTATACTTGCAGATTGTTGTATCTGGTACACTGTATTCTTTTTCACTGCACTGAAAAATATGCAAAAACATATACCTCTCTGCTTTGTCCATCTTTCCACTGCAAGCCCATGGCTGAATAAAAGNTTAAAGAAGCATTAGTTTGTACTACATACGAGATTATGTAAGAACCAATCTCAAATTCCCTTGGGGAAATGTATGCCCATTATTTCTAGTCTTCTTTCATAAATAATTTTTTCCATCCAAGGCCCTTACTCTTTGCAGCTATCTTTTTATACTTGCAGATTGTTGTATCTGGTACACTGTATTCTTTTTCACTGCACTGAAAAATATGCAAAAACATATACCTCTCTGCTTTGTCCATCTTTCCACTGCAAGCCCATGGCTGAATAAAAGGAACACTGGGGGAAAAAAAAAAAAAAGAAATAGAAAATAGGTACAGGAACTATCTTTCAAAGTAATTGCTGTTCAGCAGACCAAGGCTGGAAAACAAGCATAAATGTGTTCTAATTATATCAGCCCCTGAGTTTTGTTTTGGGTTTATTCACATGAATGGGAGTTACAGATGTTCTGCCTTTGCCAACAGGAATAAAGCACCTTGAAACAGGCAGGGATATATCTAGCTAAATAAAAGTAAAAATATTACTGATGCTGACTGTTAGTAATCCACAAATAAATACAAAAAGAGAATTTGAAACAAATTTGAGTAACTCATGTAAACATCATCACACGCAAGGCCAAGAAAGAGGGCCAGCTGCACTTCCCTCGTGGCACAATGCATCCATGCAAAACATTCAGGACTTCTTTTGCATCTTAAAGCACCCATACCTTGTAATTAATTTCTAAATTATGGAGATTTTAATACATTTGAATTGTTCTCAGACTCACTTACAGGAATGTTACCTGTATTTGTAATTCACGTTCTCAAGTTGCAATAATTACTTTTCTCCTAAAAGAAAAGAAGCAATGCCTAAGACAAAAGATAAGTGGCAGGGTTTTGCTCTGCTCTGTGCTTTACTGGATTCCTACAAAGGAAATTAATTGCTAGGCTGAATCACACAATAAGTCTGTTATGCTCGTATCTTGTCCCTGACAGTTACCAACAGCAGGTGCTTCAAATCCTCACAGACTGTCACACAGTAATGTTCCCAGAGAGGATGTTTCTTTCAAAACCAAAGTGCTTAAGTCTAGGTAATGTCTTGAAGCAGAAGGGCTCAAACCTTTAATATTATACTTCATCCCAGCTAGTGCAACTATAGACATTCACCCACGTGGAGTCCTCTGCAGTTAAATTCCAAACCTCAGTAAGAGTGTCCAAAGAGGGAGTTTCGTAAATTTTTTTAAAAGGCACTAAAAAAAAAAAAATCATATAAATTCATAATACCATCCTTCATTTTACCAAGTTATCTTAGTCTCCGAAAAAACAATGAATGGTAGAAAGAAAGGTCTAAATTATACCTTTAAATATTTCTTTATATACTTTTATTTTTCATTACAATCCATTTGATCAAGTCCCAAAATTTCTACTCTTTCCTTAAGATATTTTACATCTTAAATCCAAACCTGTGTAAAGAGCTAGCCTTGGTATCTTGTGGGTAGTTTACTTGAACAATTTAACTAAGCATCAAGACCCCCAATCTATCTTCTAACCAAGTACGGAGCAAGTTAACCAAAACCATTCTTTATCTATTTGTTCCTACATTCTTTAGAAAGCAGAATTTGAGAAGGTCTATGGATAGACAATTTCAGTGCAGAACTGCCGGAAAGCTTGTCTCAGTATTTAGTCTAAATTTCCCTTGCTGCAATTTAAACCCATCCAGATTTTCCCTATTTGTGTGTCCTAAAGAGCAAACAACCCCTCCTAGACCAGATTGCCTTAGACATCCTTGTCCTGAGTATTTTGGCCATTGACTGATTTCAAATGACCATTAAAAGTGGAGTGAGCAGGAGAGAGAGAGAGTTGCAATGTCTACAAGCACAATGTTGTCAGTGAGGCCATGGCTGCAGAATTAAATATGCTCCATGACCTGACCTTCTTCCAAGTGCAACTTTGTGCACCAGATCCATCTTCCAAGATGATCTCCAGAGATCCACACCCACTGGATACTGTGAGGGCCAAACCCAGGCTCTTCAATGGTATTCAGTGGAAAGCCAGACTCAATGACCAGAGCAGTGAAACAAATACAAGAGTATCATGTTTGTCTGAATTGTTCTCAGCTTATATGCACACACACAAACACACACACGTGTATATATATATAAATAGTAGTGCATCTAACGGGGAAAAAAATTACCACAAGGCAAAAGTAATTCTTTCAGGATGGTGTCAAAAAGGGTTATTCTATTTTAAGTTTCCTATCTCTTCAACTCCTCCTTATTTTTCTAAATAAATATATCAAAGTGTCAAAAAAGAAGTTGCTTGGGATTAAAAGATAGCATCTTCTTTCAAGAAACAACATGTTCCTTAGAGAATATTAAAAAAAAGTACTTGGACTTTCTCAAAGTTTTCTTCAGAAATAAAAAAGAATGACACGATGGTCACAAAAATGTAGAAGACCCTTTGTCACCAAACATATTCAGATTCAGTATTTGGCAGAAAACATGTGATAAGAAAGATGTGCCAAGCTTTCACATTGTGGCTCAGGCTACCTGCTCACACTAAGCAGGTGACTTCTCTTTACAAGACCTGGATCTCCATTCAGCAAGAGGAACAGATCACAAAGACATAGTCACTTACCAGCCATAGCCACTGTTTTACTGGAGTGTTTGGTTATCCATGTAGGCATCCCTGGGTCTAGATGGCATTTCCATGTTGATCTTTCAGCCCAGTGTAGTTAACTGGACTTACACAAGCTCTCCATGCTTTTGAGTTGTCTTTATCTCCTGTGTGGAGCAGATATTTCCCTAACCATCATCCAAAGCAAAGCAAGGGCTAATGGCTGCCCAAATGCAGCAGGGTTTTGAAGTGTGCTATATTATTTTTTATGTATGTACATACCATAGAATGGTTGGTGTTGGAAGAGACCTCAAAGCTCATCTAGTTCCAACCCCATGCCATGTCAGGGACCCCTTCCCTTCTCTTGCTTGCTCAAAGCCCCTTCCAACCTGGCCTGGAACACTTCCAGGGATGGGGCACCCACAACTACTCTGTGCAAGCCGTTTCAGTGCCTCACCACACTCACAATGAAGAAATTTTTTTCTGATATCTAATCTAAACCTACCCTCTTACAGTTTAATTTATGTGTTATTGGCAATTTTATGGGAAAGATGAGCATAGATCAGAACAGGAAAAAAATTATATTAAGCTCTCCTCCTGGGAAACTCTGAAAGTCTTCAGAAGAAAGACGTTACATTACACTGTAATATCATTAATTTTTCAGCATATTCCAAATAGAAGTGAGACATTGTCAAACACCTGATAAGGTCTTGACAATTACAGAGGTCCTTAAATATTGATGTGAACTGAGTGGGTCATTTTATTTTTTGGCTTAGCAGTATTTTACCTTCTATTACTTTGAGAGTACTCAAACAGGGAAACGGGAGCAGGATGCACTATTAAATGGGTAAAGCGCCAGAGAGAACAATATGAAGAATAAATTGAAATCCAAATCTCATACACAAATTATTATTAACACTAATTTCCGCATATTACAAGGCAGCTTCTTTGCATGTATGACATTGCCTTTTGCACCCAAACATGACTTTAATTAAGATCTAACTTATTCATGACTATAATTCAGATCTAACTGCTACTCTAGTCAAATGAGTATAATTAGTCCCAGAGGGTAGATCTAAGAGAACTAGGGTTTCCTTTTTACTCTACATTTACACAAACACAATAGATGTTGGACGATCCATCTGGGAACCTGGAAATGTAAAGAGTTTTACAGAGCTGGTAGGGAAAATCTAAACATAAATGTTGTTAAAAAGGACTTTCATAAGGGCTCATTTAGTTTAATTTATTCTTGCAAACTACACAATAGAAGTGAAACAATAGAGGTGATTAACCAAAGTAAAGCTGATAAACTTTTTGTAATGATTTCCTTGTTTATTAGGAAATAGAATCATAGAAGTTTGTTTAGCCCATCCACACATAATTTTAAAAGGGATTAATGAGGTGCGTATTCATTTTTATTCCTGTCCTGCAGAGAATACAAATCAAACAACCTCCTGCGTAAGCTGTCACTGGCATAACCAAGTCAGAAGTCCTAAAAAATACTCTATAATCAAGCATTCAATTATCCCAATGTCCCTACTCACAGCATACTCCATCCAGAAAGCAAAACAAGGAAGACAGTACAGGCCATATGATTTGTTCTTTCTTCTAGTATGTCATCCAACCCCTACAGCTGCTTTTCTTTTCACCCAACTCCTCCTCCCCACACACTTCACAGCACCTTTGTCCCTTGTCCACAAGGCACTAACTTCACCTTTCCCTGCCAAAGCACTCCTCATCTAGTGCCCCTGTCCTGAAAGAAGGCTGATAGAAACTGGTTTTGCAGCAAGGACCACCTCGCTTCCAGCTGCCCCAGTGTCAAATCAGCTTCTAAAACAGATTGCAAGGAATTAGTGCTCAGGCCCAGCTTAAATTTTTATGTACTATGCCATGACACTGTGCTTGGTAACCCAGTGGTTCAGAGGACTACACTTGTGTTCTTGTACCCTAAAACTGTCCTCTGGTTTGGTCACTGATTATGTCTGAGCTGCAAAGCAGAAATGTGGGTTTCCACACACTGAATGCTGGGGAGTGGTGCTCTTCTGACTTTCACAGCTGGCTTTTAATCTATCTGTAGCTGGCACTCCACTATGCACATGAGATCTCCAAGCTGTGTTGAGAAAAACCAGACTCGAGAGACCTTCTGGTGGGAAACACCATCATATGACAACCTCTGGTTCAGCCAGAGGACCAGGAGCTGAGGCTCTCAATATTTTGCTGGTCTTACCAGAGATAAAGCAGCAGTTCAGGTGCTACCACATGCAGTCAGCGAACTTTGGTCTTCAGAGTGAGGTAGCCTTGGCCATCACTTGTTGCAGTGGGGTCTCCTGCAACCCTTCCTGGAGACAGATTTGCCCGTGGCGTGGATGTTCAGAGATTTTATTTCACCCAGCTCTCCACGGGGGCCTAGGCCAGACTGGCTACCCCTGGGAAAAACCCCAATATTCCCGGGGCAGGGGAACAGGAATAGCCAATAGTGTACAGAACTTTGGAGCATGTGACCAGAGAGCAGGGGTCTAGGAAACCCCCTGTAACCATGCTTTTCACCCAAGCCCATCCCCCCTGGGGGGGCACCTCCTCACCTCACCCTTTTGTTTTAATTAAGAATGACAATTTCAAAAGAACACAAGCCACCCTCTGAGCCCCAAAAAGTCCAAACACAGCATTTCTGGAGCATCCCAGAGCTGGCAGGAGAGTGTCCCTTTCATTTGTACCTGTTGGAACTCCAAACAATGATGGTTA